>CANXYI011098565.1:0-11706 GCA_948208565.1 Hura crepitans | reverse complement strand
GCACACATTATATACTTTTCTTATATTGTATTTCCTAGACACTCATAGGTATCTCTATGCATTAATCTCAATTAATTATTTTCTTTGGCTCACTCACATTTCCTTTACTTATCTTGCAAACATCATATTCATTCAACTAGTTAACCAATTAAAAGAAAATAATATTTAAGTTTAGACTTAGGCACCACTAGGTAGACTATACTATAGTACACTAGATCAAGAGGGAATAACTAGCGCAATGGTCCACATTTTGGACCTATGTCGCTGCACCGGCCTAAGTGCCATAATGATGATCAGTTGTAGCCTCTCCAGACACAAGTGTCGTGTGACATAATAGAGATCAGCCTATAGGGCTTCCTAGCCACAAATAATACTATATAACTGGGTGACATGATGGAGATTAGTTAAGAGACCTCTCTAGCCACCAAATGATCTCAAAGTCTTAGTGATATGATGGAGATCAATCCGTAGACCTCTCTAGCCACCAACAATAAATCTCAAAGAATGGGTGACATAATAGAGATCAGTCCATAGACCTCTCTAGTCACTAGATAACTAGCAGCTACTAAACCTTAAGTTGACCAGTCAACCCATCTAGTGGGTGTCTACTAATGAGCCATTTAACTTCATTCCATGTCTATCCCTTTACTTATCATCTTTATATAATATTCTTAACTCAAAAATAGATAGTTGTTCATTTTTAATCCACAATCCATTCTTAGCCCAGACAATTACGGGCCAGCTATTTGAATTTCTCATTCACTCTATTACTAATCATCTTTTAATAATGTCTAGAAGTTATTAATAGATAGATACAAATTTATTTAATTGTTGAAAATTGACCTGGATAGTTACATGTCATATTTGGGTCCTGCTGGACAATTTTAAGTCTATTTTTATAAGCCTAACTTAAATTTAATTCATAAATATGTTTGGGGCTATTTATTTGACATTATAATTTCTTATGTATCAACATCATTAGCAATGTTTTAATTAAGGCTAGAATAGTCCTTTTCTTTGGATAGTTATAGGTCATGTCTTGAGTACTTATCACTATCATAGGCCCATCACCAGTAATGTTCCTATTATATTCATAAGCCTATAGCTATTATATTCTAGGCATCCTTTCATACTTTGTGCCATGTTAACTGCTAGCCCTCATAGACTCAAATGTCTCAATATCATATTGTTATACACCCGAAGCCAATATTCTTTTTGTTACCATTATAGGCTTAAGTTCATATCAAATTATAGTCTCAACTAGATCTTAAAGGAGCTTTACATATCATGTAAATTTAATTACAAAAGGGGCTTATAATGTAGGCACTAATTTATACCATTTTGAATCACATCTTTGGGCTACATTTTTAATTTCCTTTTTAAGGCATTCAATACATTTTCCCTTCTTTTGTGTATGACCATTATTTTCTTTTCTATTATCTGTCTATTTACATGTCATATTACTTTCACAAGTAAGTTGTTTTATTACCTTCATAATATAAAATTAAAACTCTTTTAAGTATGTTATCCTTATGCATTAGTATTGGCATATATACTTCCATCCAAAAAAAAAAACATCTTGGCTCATTTATTTCTGTTAACCAATGTATCCATTTGCTATGAGTTGCTATGCTTCCTAGGTATAAATTATCACCCTAGCATACAAGTAATTATTTAAAAGCAATCTACATATTTTCAATTTCCTCATACTTGACATATCATACCATTTTATCATCATACTTAAGTCACCCCATTATTTTAATTCCATTATTCTCTTAGGTAGATTATTTATACCTTTAACAATATAGAATTAAACTTGTTTAATGCCATTATTCCCATGCTCTAACATTTATATATATACACTATCAGTATTTTTATTAAATCTATATGTCAATAATTCAACCCCAAATAATTTATATACTAATCATGCATAGCTTAATTAATTTATCACTTAGACACCTTATTACTCACATGCCATTAAGTTGTCACCTATATCTCCTTACAACCTTACTAAGACCTTCTCATGGCTATCTTAGTTAAGTTACTCCTATGTATTGGTATAGATTAATTCATTCATCTCATTTTCGAATATACCTACACCTCCTTCATCCTCTTATGTTTAATTCTTTATAATCATATTATTTATTTTGTCTAAGTTGCCACTTTTACGTGTTGTATACTATTAGTCTGTATGTGTGTATACATATAAAGTGAGTATACACCATGAATTGAGGGTATTTTAATCTAGATCACTACATCCCAATATTTTAGTCCCTCATAACCCCCACTGATATAGACTATCTAATGAAGTTTAACATTATAATTCATTTACCTTTACACATCATGCCATCATATAGGCATTCCATAGAACAAAATTGAATTTTTTCCTCAACCTATTTCTATGCCTCAACTAAGATTCTTAACTCCTTTATATAGCCAGCAACTATAGACACTCACACACACACCACATGCAACACACATGCCACTTCATTATCAACACAAGACACCGAAATATTATAATAATAGAAAGAATGCCTTACCGTCATCCATGCCTAAATTCACAACTTAATTAGCCATCCCATACTGATTAACATTTTCTTTATTTATTATAACCACCCCTCAAATGCTAATAATTCATGTAATTAATTCTAGAACATCAACAACCATTGTCATCATGCCTATCTTCACAGTAACACTTGCATAGTCTAACCACTACCAAATTCTAGCCCCATTTCCATCTATCCCTCACTAATGAATTCTACCCTCCATCAGCATGAAATTAATAGCAAAGGAAAAGAAAGAAAACTAAAAAGAGGAAAAAATAGGGAAAAGGAAAGGAGGCAGTCTTTTAATTTAACTTAATTCACTAACCTCATTTCCTATCCCTTATAATTTTAGTAGCTTTCCTTCCTCACTTCACCACTAGCAAATAATCCTTTGTTGTCCCTCTCTATTTCACCTTACATAAACACCAAAATCCAACATACATAAGATTAAGTAGAATCCTAATCAGTTATGTTTACTTAGGTGAAGAAATTCTCAAAGAAAACTAAGCTGGAACACTTACTCCATAATTACATCTCTTCGTTGGTCATGGAGTTCACCATCTTCACCTTGCTTTTCTCGGCAACTTAACCATCCCCATGGCTGGCCATTCTCCTATAGCTTCTTTTCTTTATCAATTATTATGAATTCCAGGTGGTAATCAATAGGAATTATTAGCTAAAATAGCCTGGAATAGGGGAAGAAAATGAAGAATGTACCAGAATTTTCAATCAATAAGGAAGAGAAAGAAGGAAATAAAAGAAAAGAAATTCAATGAAAATTGGTGGCCAAATGGCTTTCAGAAGCTGTGACCATGTGGCACAATTGCTTACTAGGATTAGGGGACCCTTGGTTCGCATTACAGGGTTCCTGAACACCCTGGGATTTGAATTCTCGAACATAGGGGCTACTAACTTTAGGGACTTCTTAAAACTCACACGGTTATCAAAAAAATGTACTGTTTGTTTCTAAAATGATCATTTAACCCTAATTTCATGGCTACAAAATTTTGTAGCAAAATTCCTTCGGGAAGTACTCGAATTAAAAATCGAGTGTTTCATGGCAACTCGGTTCATGGTAGAACTTTAGAAATTTTTATATGGCCGCTTGGACCTCTAAAAATTGTGATGTTTATTTATAAAATCCTTAAATACATTTAATTAGAGGTCTGTAAAGTTTCATGGCCTAATTCCTTCGAGAACTAGGCTAGCAAAATTTTGAGAAAATCGTAGTTTTGCTAAAAACCTGAAAAATCCCGAACGACGTCAAAAAATTGCATCATTTATTTTAAAATTCCTTATTTAATCCCAATTGCTTGCTCATAAATTTTTGTGGCCCAATTCTTCTGATAAGATAGTTTTTAGACTACCTCAATTTGTGTGCTAACCTTAAAAATCACGAGAATTTGCAAACGACCTCCGATTCCAAAAATTCCTTCACCATTGGACTCAGTGCAATTTTTAAGCTTTAGCGTCCACTATTTTTTGGGTCTGTCTGGGCATATCCTAGGTTATTCTCAGCCTAACTCGATCTGAGCCCATGACCTGCTAGCGTATAACCCAAATTAATTTATTGGTTCTACTAAAATTTTTATTGAGGTCATTTTTACCCTTTTTTAAGCCTTTAAAGTTTATTGGAAAGTGTGCCATACCTCGAGATTTGTGCCAGTGACCCAGCACACTGGGTGCCCTTTTTAGGTCTTAGCATTGTTCTCAGAGCCCTAGTGCACGGGCATTATAAAACTTCCCCTCTTAGAAAATTTCATCCTCGAAATTGCTCGGTTCAATCCTTGACACCACATTGAGCTTTAACTTACTTCTCAAGTCTTTACATAATCTTTATGTCTTGGCAGTGTCTTGTAAGTTACTAGTTTGAAAGTAATTAGTTTACCATAAATCGGCATGATTGTGATCATCCAGCAGCATATTATAGGTTTTAAGTCACAAACAAACTATACCAAAATTGTCATTCTACTTCTTCCTTATATATGTGTGTTGCTTTCTTAGCAAAATATTTGTAACTTTGTTTACTTTTGACATAACATACCATTTCGTTCACCTTGTACATGGTCATATTAAGCCTTTTTGTATTTATCTCTTATGAAGTACAGAACATAATAATTTATAAAGAATCTGATAGTCTAACTTTACTTGTTAACAAATTTGATGTTCAATCGTACATATATACACTGTGTTCACTTGTCTTATGTCTGCCACCAATAGTGTGGCTTTAACCCTAAATATTTCATTACATTACTTGGATGCCTTAATACCAGAAGTTATTGATATCTCTATTACAGTCCTTATCTTGAGCCTTTTTTACTAGGTGCTCACAATCCATTATCATACTTTAGGTACTCATCACTGTTTAGGTGAAATTTTGCAACCTTCCCCTCTTAAAGGTAAAATGGTAAATATATTATTATTTTTTCCACTATATTTTATTGTATCCAATTAATTCATTAATTCCTTTTTTCCCTTTCTCTTAATATCTACTTTCTTATTTACTTATGATTTGATATTTGACTCTTGCCAAGTCCCCTCCTAGCTAGTCTACCAATATGCCATGTGTAGTCATGAAATGTATATGATAAAATGAAGGAATATTATGCCAATATGCAATCCATGTTAAAATGCAATGCCCAGCCCCGATAATGAATGCAACCAAAGAATAGAAAATGGCTTTTACCTATAGGGATCTTGGCAGTAATCAAATTAATTCCACTCATTTATTTATTTATTTATTTATATCTTTCCTTGTTTATCTATATTGAGTTTTTCTCATGTGCTACTCTATTGGTACATTCATTTGTACTAATATTATTAAATATTTTAAGTGTCCCTCATTCAATTTCCTAATTATAAAGCATGAATATTCTCTAATATTCTTCGAAGTGCATACATGTATAGCTGGGTTTAGTAATTCCTAAGAAGGCTAGTAATTTAGCTATGTATCACTTACTAACTAGCAAAGTACATGCACTTTTAGTATACGACCACAATTGAATTAGTATTATTCTTAATTTCACATGGTTAGCTTTGCACATTTAGGTTTCAATTCCTTATGATGGATTAATATCATTCAGACATAGAGGTATGTACCATCTCTAATTTATTTTTACGAAATTTCCACATTAGTTAAGCATGACAAGCCAATACCACTTTTGAGACATCTTTTTCTTGATGTGTTTCACTAGCTCATTGCCTACTGAATTCCAATTTTGCCTTGGATCTAGTTAAGAGGTTCTTGTTAACTAAATTTCGCTTTAGCCTATTCCCATACTACTTCTAGTAATGCCACTATAACACAGACAGTCAGTGGGGATAGATCTATGTTTTGATGCCCAATTTGTATCTAGGCCTCCTTGTGTTTCTCCTGATATTGAGGCTTGAACTAGGCTGCCTAATATAATTTGCTTTTCCTATAGGGCGGATTTATCACTTGTTTGCACTTCCTTTCTTAAGGCACAAACTTCTACCCCAACTCTGTTGCCCATATTCACAATTCCCTTAACTTGTAGTGATAATACCAATAATATTAGAATGAATTATTATAGCTGGCTTGAGTGGGAAATTAGCATATAGCAACATTTGACTTATCAACCCTTCGACTAACAGTAGGGTAGGACTTATTATTAACTTCCGTTGTTCCAGTTGGGTTTAGCCACTTAGTGTAATTTTCACAAATAAATTAGTTGCTTGTTAGCATCGTTGCAATGTAGTAGTTTAATAAGAGTCAATCTTAGACTTAGGCACTCATGTAATATTCCTAGGAACAAGTAACCTATGCTTTGATACCACTAAATGTCACACTCTTATCGGACCCCTAAAGACTCCAATTAATAGGTGTACTTTCAATCTTGACACCCATCTTATTAATCCTTCATATATTAACGTCTCAAGGGCCTCCGGCCCCACATTCAGTTTCACTATAAATTTAAAGACAACTGATCATACAAGTTCTCATTCATTTATGCAAAGGCTATTTGTAACGTCTGATAGTTAAGGTCTTATGAATAGTACCTTCGAGGCCCGAGTGATGTTCCCTATGGTGCGGGCCGTCATTTCGAGTCCGATGACTGGCATATTGGTCATAAAACTTTGACGGGCCTAAAAATAGAGAAAACAAATGAATTAAAAAATTTAGCAGAACCAACAAATCATTTTAGGTCAAGAACTAGTGATAAGGAGATAAAATGAGGTCGGGCCGAGACAGCTCCGAGATGTGCTCAAATGGTCTCAAAAATACCATACACTAAACCTCAAAAATTCCATTGAGTATGATAGAGGAGGAATTATAATTTTTTGAGGTCAATAGATATTTTTTCTAAATATTTTATTCTAGCGAGTGAATAGTGCCAAAAAGTCAACTATTGAATTTTGACCAAAAATTTTATGTGGGCCCTAATCTCACTAAACAAGGATTTTTAAAAGTAAAATGGCAATTTTTAAAGACTCAAAGAATATTTTGTGAATTTCTGAAGCAAAAATGGACATAAAATGCATTTAAATTATTTGGTGGCCATTTGGCCCAGTCCAAGGCATCCAACCCATCTAACTTAAGTGGTTACACATGTTAATTACCTCACATGTGCCACCCTTCATCTTCTTCCCCATAATCCCCACCAAGCTAATGCCACTCATGGCATTTCCCTACCATTTTTCATCATTTTGCTCTCTCCTCGCTCCCTCAAATTTCATGAAAAATATAGGAAATTAAAATCTCCATCCATTCTAGGCACTAATTCCATTAAGAAATTGAAGAAAAGACCTTAAAATTAGAAAATTCACCACTTGGGTGAATAGTGACAAAAGTGAGTTTAAGCCTTTCAATCCTTTTTTTTTTATTTTTTTTAGGTAACTTAGGCAATTCTAAGAATCACCATGGTTTTTGAATTTAAATTGGAGCTATAGATATTTTTTGGAAGTTTTTCTAAGTAAAAAATGTATATGTTTAGGGGTACTAAGTTCAAGTGAGAGAAATCAAGGAGACAAAGGTCAAAGTGGTAGAGAAAGGGTTTTACACAACCTTAGGTATGTGGAATAAACTCAAACTTACTATGTCTATATGTATGTGACATTTGTGTGCATGAATGTTATATGGAAATGTTTAATTTTGGGTATAGGCATTTTAATTAGGAAAAATGGCATTATAATTATGTTATGGGCATTAAAATGTTAGGATTGGTAGGTTGAATTAGGAAGAATTTCATGTGTAATTATGTGAGAATATTTTGGCCGAATAGGTTATTACATTGTGTGTGGCATGTGTGATCATGGGTTTGGTATAATATGTGTGGAAATGGTAAGTAAATGAAGTATAAAAGACATAAGTAAAAAGGCATAAAAATGGTGCTTTTATATGGAATGAATTGGTGACCTATTTGAATGGAAAACTATGACTAGAATTATAGCATGATAATGTACCCTATAGTAGGGTTTTGGTATAAGTATAATGGTATAAAGAAATAATGAAAAATGGGAGAGAATAGTATAAGTGATGAAAAGCATAAAATACAAAAGTGATCAAATGAATAGTGTCAGTTGCGAAAACTGACCAAATGAATAGTAACTTTTTGATCATGGCAACATTATGGTGACTTGTGTGGTTTTTATTTGAAAATGTAACTTAAGGGTAAAATATTAATAATTACAATCTATAATAGTTAATAGCCCATCAGTTAGATGCCTACTGGATGGGTTGACTGGTCAACTAGGGGATAAAGCAGTTGCTAGGCAGTTAGTCCTTCTAGGGCCTACTACTGTGTGTTGATTGTGACGGGTGCAGCTACCGAGGTTCTGTGATAAACCCTGCATTGTTGTGGATATTAGGAGTGGTCTACGGATAGGTCCCTACTATCCACCCTTTGTGATGATTGATATGATTTACAAATAGTGGGAGTGGTCTACAGATAGGTCCCTGTTATCTATTAGTCCGATGTTGAGAGTGGTCTACGGACAGGTCCTTACTATCATCCAAGGTAGGTGTAGCTACTTAGGCCCTGAATGTAGGCCACAGCACAGGATAGATCCTGCTATCTAGTGTCTTCAAGTGTCATCTATCTGGTATGGGCCTTTTAATGTGATAAAGTGACTTGAAGAAAAAGATAAGCAAACTGAAGTTAATAAGTGATTAGACTTAGAGTGTTAGTGTTACTTGTTGTGTATGGAATATAACATGTTGCATGTGTGCATGTTTGGACATAATATGTTAGATTTATTCCACCATTGAGTGTCATACACAATGTGTCAGTGTTCTGATGTGCAGGCTATAGATGGAGTGATAGTCAACACCAAACATCGTCACTAGTGTAGCTGCCATAGAGTTGTTTTGGTACTTTTTATACTTTCCTTTTGAGTTTGTATAGATGCACTCGTGTATATAGATGTTGTGGGTTATAGGATGGTTGTATAAATGAGATAAACTGAATGCATGTATAGTTCTATTTATTAATGAATGCCTGATTATGCCTAATTGTGTGTTGAAGGGTCTATGACCCTGTGATTTGTGAAATGAGGATATTATTGTGCTATTGACTATATTCTGGAGGACCAAAGGGTCCAGAAGGGGGTTGTGACTAAAAATGAGATTAGAAGTGTTTTTCTTTATAGGTTTATTTGGGGTTAGTTAGAATTTCTATAATTGTTTGATAGGGTCAAATTAGAGTTTTAACGGACAAAAATTAGTAGTAATAAGAGGATAATTAATTAGAATGGGATAAAGAGATAAATTGGACAAACTTGGTTAAACCTGGATAGAAATTAAACGAAAGGCCCCTGGGGAAATCTTAAGATGGGTGACCTCAGTGGGAAGTAGCACACCTTGCCTATTTCAGGTAGAAATGGGTAGGGGGTGTTACACTATTCATACAAATTTATAGCTCAAATAGATTATAAAACCACAGTAACTTTTAAGCCTGTTTGACATATAACCTACAGCTATTACATGAGTGCCATTACATAAAGTAAAATAAAAAAAATCATCTCCCTTGCTAATTCTGCTTCTACACTACACCCATCTCGAGGCTCTCCTACTGTTCTTGTCTACCTGCACACAAAAACATTAGTACATTGAGTATAAAACTTAGTGGTGAATTTAATTAATTAAAAGTGTGTCTCACTTATTACACATAAGTAGTTTAATATATCCATTTTATAGATTTATACATAAAAAGGTCAAATAAAATTATATCTTCCTTTGCATTTAATTATATACTATTCTAATCCTTGAATAAATTAACTACATTTAGGTCACTACACTAATTTAATTAAGTGGTTCGTATAGCTAGTTAACCCCATATGTCAAGGTTAATGGAGACATAACTTCTACTAACATTATGCACACATTTTATACTTTTCTTATACTGTATTTCCCAGACACTCACAAGGATGTCTATGTATTAATCTCGATTAATTATTTTTTTTGGCTCACTCACATTTCTTTTACTTATCTTGTGGACATCATATTAATTCAATTGGTTAACCAATTAAAAGAAAATAACATTTAAGTTTAGACTTAGACCCCACTAGGTAGACTACACTGCAGTACACTAGATCTAGAGGGAATAACTAGTGTAGTTGTCCCCATTTTAGACATATGCTACTGCACTAGCCTGAGTGCCATAATAGAGATTAGTCGTAGCCTCTCTAGACATAACTATTGTGTGACATAATAGTGATCAGCTTGTAGGCCTCCCTGGCCACAAATAATATTGTATAATTAGGTGACATGATAAAGATCAGTCAATAGACCTCTCCAGCCACCAAATGATCTCAAAGTCTGGGTGACATGATGGAGATCAGTCCTTAGACCTCTCCAGCCACTGATAATAAATCTCAAAGACTGGGTGACATAATAGAGATCAATTTGTAGACCTCTCTAGTTACTAGATAACTAATAGCTACTAAACCTTAAGTTGACCAGCCAACCTATCCAGTGGATGTCTACTAATGGGCCATTTAACTTCATTCCATGTCCATCCCTTTACTTATCATCTTTACATAATATTCTTAACTCAAAAATGGATAGTTGTTAATTTTTATTCCATGATCTATTCTTAGCCCAAATAATTATGGGCTAGCTGTTTGAATTTCTCATTCACTGTATTACTAATAATCATTTAATAATGTCTAGAAGTGGTTAATAGATAGGTACAAATTTATTTGACAGTTGAAAATTGACTTGGATAGTTACAGGTCATATTTGGGTCTTGCTGAACAATTTTATGTCTATTTTTATAAGCCTAACTTAAATTTAATTCATAAATATGTTTGGGGCTATTTATTGGACATTATAGTTTCTTATGTATCAACTTTATTAGTAGTGTTCTAATTAAGGCTAGAATAGTCCTTTTCTTTAGACATTTATAGGTCATGTCTCAGGTACTTATCACTAACATAGGACCATGGCTAGTAATGTTCCTTTTATGTTCATAGGCATATAGCTATTATATACTAGGCATCCTTTCATGCTTTGTGCCATGTTAATAGTTAGCCCTTATAGGCTCAAATGTCTTAATATCATATTGTTATAGGCCCGAAGCCAATATTCTTTCTGTCACCATTATAGGCTTAGGTTCATATCAAATTATAGTCTCAACTAGATCTTGAAGGAGCTCTATATATCATGTAAATTTAATTGCAAAAGGGGCTTATAATGTAGGCACAATCATATCTTTAGGCTACATTTTTAATTTCCTTTTTACGGCATTCAATACATTTTCCCTTCTTTTGTGTATCACCATTATTTGCTTTTCTATTATCTATCTATTTACATGCCATATTACTTTCACAAGTAAGTTCTTTTATTACCTTCATAATATAAAATTAAAACTCTTTTAAGTATGTTATCCTCATCTATTTGTATTGGCGTACATACTTATGTCCATAAAAAAAAACTTCTTGGCTCATTTATTTCTATTACCCTAGGTATCTATTTGCTATGGGTTGCTATGGTCCCTTGGTACAAATTATTACCCTAGCGTACAAGCAATTATTTAAAATAAATAATTATTTAAAAGCAATCTATATATTTTCAATTTCCTCATACTTGACATATCATACCATTATATCTCCATACTTAAGTCACCCTATTATTTTAATTCCATTATTCTCTTAGGTAGATTATTTATACCTTTAACAATATAGAATTAAACTTGTTTAA
>CANXYI011098497.1:0-13270 GCA_948208565.1 Hura crepitans | reverse complement strand
AGTTCACTCACATTCATTTCCATTCTTTTGTCTATCATAAGTTACATTTTTATTACCACAAATAATCACTTTTATACTAACACATCCTTGTCTTGACTTAGTGCAATTTGGGTCACACTATGTATATTTGTCCACCATTATTTACCTTATCAATTTACTACCACAACCATACTTTATGTCCACTTGTTGACGTAATTTTACTACCAACATCCATCACATACAAACACATACCCCATTCCTTACCATGCACACTATTCGACCACACCATAAACACACATATACACATACTTTTCTTCCATACCAATCATACACATAAGCTTCACATTTCCTTACTAACACAATTCACATAGCCATTACACATCAATATGTACACATACACATAAACTCACACATCTATACACAATTACACAAACATATTCATGCACACACATAAACACACAAATAGATTACATCAAATCTATATACCTAGGGTGTGAAATATCCTTTTCAACCACTCTAAGCCTTTGGTTGTTCTTCTCCACCAAGATTTCCTCTATTTCCTATAAACATACACAATTAAGGTTTTAGAAAATTTCCAAAATTTCTACATAGCTCCAAATCAAAATCTAACTACATGGTTATCTTAAGCTCACTTAAAGCTACCTGAAAAAAAATAACAATTGAGATTAAAAGCTTTACACTTGAAAATGACACTATTCACCCCTTGTTCATATCTCGCTTTTAAGCCATTATTTCATAATTCTGTCACTTAGAGAGGTTTGCTGAGATTATGGGGGCAAAGAATTTTATAGGGTTTAGGTGTGTATAAAGAGAGAAAATAAGAAAAAAATAAAAGGGCAGTGTGTATAGTGATGGCATCGGCCAAAGGGAGAGGGAGGAGGAAGATTTTTTTAGGCACATGTGCCACCCCCACATGTGCTAACCCTATTATATTGAATAAATGGACAGCCTGGATTACACCATGTGGCAATCTAATAACCCATTTTAACTCTATTTCTTTTTAAAATTTAAAAATTCAAAATAATTTCTTTAAACCTCCAAAAATTATGATTCTAATGCTAAAAATTCTCGATAGCACCTATTAAAGTCCCTACAAAATCTTAGGTCAAAACTCCCTTAGGAACTAGGGTTATTATTCACTCAAGAAATTAAGAAATTTCAAATAAATATCAAATGACCTTAGAATGTTAAAATTCTGTCACCAACAAATCATTTGAATTTTTAAGCTTAAGGGTATAATATTTTCAGGTCCATCCAAGCACATCTAGAAGCTATCTGAGCACAAACCCAACTAAGGTTACTATTCATTGGTTTTTGTTCTAAAATGATTTATTGGTTATGCTAAAGGTTTTGATTTTTTCAATTTCATCATTTTTTGGCTTATCAAAGTTTTATGACTAGTACTCCCCTTTTTAGCCATCGTAGAGTGCCCCGGCTTCCCATGAAAAACTATTTATGCCTCAGAGGTACTATTCATAAAACTAAATTTTATGGGTGTTACATCTATGTTCCTTTAATTATTTTAGTATCAAGATGTGCAAGTCTCAAATTTTTTTGAGTACATTTTTAGGAGTTTTTAGTTCACCCCTAAAGGATTACTATTTATACCCTACTGTAATCTAGATTTTGTTTTCAAATTTTAACTGCCTTTATGACCTCAAATGCCACTCAAATTACACCATAATTTATCTTATAAATTATATCATCATATGGTAAGGTTAACTACACTTGAGCCTAGAAGTACTATTCATAGCCTAAGTGTCGTTATTATCAAGACCCTTTCTCGGACCTCATTCTTCAACATTTTCATGTTCCTTACATACTAAATTCATATTTCTCATCCCTATACACGTGTTCTTCTCATCTTTGGGCAACTAAATGTGCATTTCCAATTTTGCCCTTAGTTTTCTCATGTATTTCCCTTTTTACCCTTTTGTCATTTTTTGCTCAATTATTTGCACCAACTGACTTTACTCGATCCATATATCTATTTCATTCCCCACTTTTTCTTATAATATAGCTTTATCCTTATATAAATTGGACAAAAATCTAGGCAAGAAAATTTGCCCCTTTCTAAGGTATTTCGACCTTGAAATATCACTTGTAGGCTTCCCCTCTTAGACCCTTCATAGGGGTTGCAAACATTGTATCTTCTATTTTGGTCTCTCTAAATATTATATACATTTATATTCTTTGTCATATCTTTACTTTTTATTACAATTCATATTACTCTATTCATTTATAATTCATGTACTATGTTGCTTCTTCTCTATATCTTCTTTGATCGACACTTTTTAAAATTTCTATTGCTTATCTCTCATTTAATTTGTTCTATCTATATCGATATCTATTGAACCTATTCATGTTTATCATTTAACCTACAATTTTAATAAATTTTGTTACTATTATGATCTATCTTCATCTATGACTCTCTAGCCATGTAACCTTTTATGTTCACTTATAGTCCTTAGTAGTCATTTTCATTCAACTTATACCTATGATTCTTATGCAAGTTTCACTTTGGTGGGCTAGTAGATCTTTCTAGGAATCCCACTAGCTATGCAGCTATGTAACGCATGTGTACACATATATGTCATGCACATATGCTACCATTTTATACTTAGAATAGCTAAAACCTAAGCTCTGATGCCAAACAAAATGTTACACCCTTATACCCAACTGATATACTGGTTTAGGTATCAGATGCCACATTACCAATTCAAATACTATTCCTTTATCATGTCATGTTTATCTTTATCTGATTATTTCATAGTATTTAATCCCTTACAATTCATATATTATTACACGTATGATCGATATATGTCTCACTTATATACAAAATTTATATCAGCTAACACATATATAAATACACATCAAGTAAATATTTATAATAGGTAATTATGACCTTATTTTATCTTTCAAATACAAATTGTCTATTTGTAAACAAATATTTTAATACTATTATTCAAGTACAAAGGTTCACAAAAAAATTACACTCATTTACATATGCATGAATGCAAATCATACAAAAATGCTTATGATGAACTCATCTTACTTATTCATCTATCATGTGAAACTTCTACTATTAGTAGGACATGATCCGTTACTTTGCTCACCTAATCCATAACCTTCATATTAGTAAGACCCAATACATTGAACAAAATTTCTCAGTAATGTATTTTAATACTATGAAACTCATAAATGATAGTAATTTTAGTTTATGATTTACCTATATTTTATAATCTTTAATTACATATTCGTTTTTCTTATGCCTATATTCCTATATTTATGTATGCTATTTAAATAACTTGTAATGGTCATATAAATCAAAATGTTATATCAAAATCAATCTTGTACTATTATTTACAATTGCAAATACATTTTACTTTTCATTTTATGCTTACCTTTATGTTTTGCACACTTTTTCCTATATGTTTGTCATATTTTATCATTACCATTAGTAAATTTTTTATTTATTTAAAAGATTCCATACTAGCTTATTCCATGTCTATGACTTTAATATATATATGATTCGTTATTTAGCATATATCATTTTTTTTGTCTATTATAGTTAATTGTCAGTATTTGTTGAATACATATATTTATATTTTCATGTAACAACTTGTATGCATATGGGCAATTAAATATTTGTTGTATAAAGAAATACTATGTATACATTCATATAACATGTTCAAGTTGTTTTTATTTGTTCATTCCTTTTTCACTTTACTATAGTTTCTTTACCTTTTTCTCCTTATTTAGGTATATATATTCTTTTACGTTACTCTAGTTTCTACCTTTTACTTAATCAAATATATGTATACCCGTAATTGATTATTCAAGTTCATTTTGAATATGTTATTAGGTCACTTTTACTATCGACATCTCATTTATAATTGTAATCCTTTTTAAATTTTAACTTATTAATCATATTGTTAACTTCTATTTTATGCATCCTCCAATAATTCATTTCAATAAGCTTTTATTTCATATAAGTATATGTTTTGAGTTGCATAATTATATGATTAATGTTTTTATTATTGTCATATGTTTTCAGATTAATTTGCCCCTTATAATTTTATACAATTATCCATGCTAAGATGTGGGATATACAAATATGATATCAAAGTGTCCCAAAAACAAATATGGCACGGCGTGACCAAATAAAAATTTACATCGAAGTGGGAAACAAACATGCACTATAGTGTTAGCCAAACATGAATTGCAGTGCAAGTTCAAATATGCAATAAAGTGTAAGGACAAATATGCAGCCATGAACAAATGATCCCTAGTTAACTAGCAAACCTATCCTAACACTAATTGTCTAGATTAACTAGACATATAATGATTAAATCTCTTGCTAAGTAATTATCTTGTATAATTATTCATATATTAGGCTATATCATCCAATGATACTTACTTACTCATACATTATGTAATATTTTACAATTTAGATATAATCCTAATACCTATTTGTTTTCATATATTCAATCAACTATCAAATTCATATTCAGACATTATAAAATGAATTTAATATACACATATAGTTTGATAAAGATTTTACAATTAGATGTATATTAGCTTATAACTAATAAATCGATAAATATTTCATTTTACAATACCTCGTATAAGCATATAGTTTCTTTACATTATGTTTATTTATTAATTTCTATAACATGTCCATAGCCTTTAATGTAATTTATTTCCATTTTCTCTTTATGTACAATGTGATTCTTAAATTTAGGCTTGTAACCTTTTCATTTTATAATTCTTTGCCAACTAACATTTTTATAATTATTTCATATTTATGACTCTAAGAATTTGTTATCCATATACTTATTATTTAAAAATCTTTTAATTGAATCCATATAATCCTTTATTGATATTATAATCTTATCTTTCTTTCATTTAATTTCATATTATTTTATATGAGATTTCTTATACTTTTCTAATGTCTTTCGACTCTTCTTTATATTTCTATTCACTTTATTTCTCATACTACTATTTTTTTATTTGAATAAATTTCTTTTATACATAATATCCAAATATTTACTTTTGTGAACTTTTCTTTTCTTTATTTAAAAATTTTAATTTTGATTCCTATATATCCTTATTATCTTTCTAAATTAATATTCAAAAATTACAACATACAATTAATGTGTATACATATACATCTTAGTTTATTTGTTTATTCTAGGTAAAATTTTTCCTCATATAACCTCATTTTAATTCCATTTAATTAACTTCCATATACTTTTATCCCAATTGATATGTTCTCCAAATAGGATTTACTTACTTCATTATATTTTCATTTTCTTGATTTTTATTTTTATTATTTATTGAAATCCTTATTCATTTACATATACACATACACTCCTTATCTTCTTTTATTTTCATATAATTAATTTCTTTTATTTAAATTCATATATCTTGCCTATATGAGTTTATAAGTATGTATATACATACATTTATTTTCCGTTTTTGACCATTTATAACATATTAATAGAGTTCTATTATTAATCGCATATACCCTTAATAATTCTTTTTTTTTTTTTATTTCTACCTCTTTTGTTCATCCTTTTAATTCTCCAATTATATACTTATTGCATTATTTTTTAAAATTTTATATTTAGCTACCTTAAACATTTACATAATATTATAAGAATCAAAAGTACCATTTTTATTTACATTTATTATCCTTAATTAATTTTTCTATATTCATTATATATTTTTAAATACATAATTATTTTTTATCACATATATATGTTATATTTTCTTTTAATCATATAATTAATTCTTTATTTTTGATAAGACACATATCCCTTTTATATTACTGATTTTTCTTTCTTTGGTTACGCATGCATGTTCATATACATATATCTTCATATATCCTATATACATTTAAAAAATATTAGTCCATCAATATACAAGGTTTTACATATCTATTCCAACATCTCAACTATTAAAGTAATTTTTTTAAATTTCTAATCATGCAACTTAATTAACAAAAATCTTTTTCTCAACTTTTATAACTTATATACCATTGAATTATAATTCGTTTTTCAATTATACATACAAACTTCTACTAATCCAACCATTTTTACTTATTTTATATTTCAACCCAAAATAAGAAAATTCTATTTTACTTTATGTTATCACTTTCAATTAATTATTCATAAATTCCTAACTATAATCACGTTAAATATACAAATAAATTAACTTTTTTCCTTTATTTTCTTTTTATAACCATTTCACCTAACTAGACTTTTCATGCTTTTAATCTTTCTTTCAAAAAATTTCATCCTTATACTATCCCATTTAGGACCTAATTACCTTTGTATCATTAATTTCATGTAACTAACAAAATATGGAAATTTGCTAATCTGATAATCATTTACATATAAATCTCATAGTATGAGAATTCATATAAATCATGCAGGTTTCCATTCAACATAAATGTCTCTAATCTTTAACAATCACTCATCCATCCCTTTTTACCACTATTAGTACTTCAATTCTCTAACTTCCATATTAGTTTTCCTCACAACATAGTTCACCAAATTTCATTAATCACATAATTTCATTATAAATTCATAAACTATCACCTATAAACCTTAAATAACTTATATAATTATTTAGGCTTGAGAATCAATTACCAACTTGGGAATGACCTCAAATACTTGTGTTTCTTCATCTTTCTTCCACTAAAAGCATCCACTTTCATACATCACTAGAGGACTAGTGGAATATTTTAGAGAAAACTTTTAATTTAATATATTATTTTGATGTTTAATGATGGATTGACAAAAGAAATTTTTAAGTGACAAGGAAGAGAGAATTTTGACTATAGGAGGGGAAATGAAAGTGGTGGTGGCTAAAAATTATGTGTTTATTATATTAAAAGCCTTTATATACTTGTATACCAATGGTTAGGTTTTAGGAGCATACACATGTATAGCCATGATCAAATACTAGTATCTATAATTTATTTAATATTTATTTATTTTATTTTATTTTGGATGGCTAAGATCTTTTATGTCATTATTTGATCTAATGGCTAAGATTACTCCCTACACAAAAATCTTGCTATACTTATATCATAAATTTGTCATTTTCTCAATTTAATTTCCAAAATTTATTTTTAATTGTCCACTTATAAATAAATTATGGTACTATGATTTTCATGTTCCTCTAATTATTTTAGTATCAGGATGTGTAGGCCTTGAATTTTTCTAAGCATTTTTTCTCTAATTTGTTGTTAAGCACTAAAGGGTTACTATTCATGCCCAACTATAATATAGATTTCGTTTTCAATTTTTAACCTCTAATATAAACTTAAATGCCTCTTAAATTTCACCATTTTATATATAGAATTGCCTAAACCTAGGCTTTGATACCAAAAAAAATATAACACCCTTATACCTAACCGATATATCGTTTAAAGTATAGGACGCTACATTACCAGTTCAATTATTATTCCTTTATCTTGTCATCTTTATCTTTATCTAATTATTTCAGTATATCTACCCCTTTAAAATTCATATATCATTACATATATAATCGAAATATGTCACACATCTTTACAGCATTTATATCATCTAACACAAACACAAACACACATCATGTAAATATTTATAACATATAGTTTTTAACTTTTTTTAGCTTTCAAATACACTATTCATAAAAAATTCTAATGCTAGTGTTCATGTACATATGTTCATATAATAGTTACACACATTTTTGCACATACATGGAAGCCAAATCATACAAGCATGGTCATGGTGAACTTATCTTACATTTTCATCTATCATGTGAAACTTCTACTAATGCTAAGACTTAATTTGTTGCTTCACTCTGGCTAATCTATAACCTACGTATCAGTAAGAAGCCAATACACTGATCAAAATACCTTAATGTTGTATTCTAATACTATGAAACTCATAAATGATAGTAATTTCTATTTATTATTTGCCTATATTTTATGATCTTCAATTACATATTTATTTTTCTTATACCTATATTCTTTTATTTATGTATGCAATTTAAATGACTTGTAATAATCCTATAAATCAAAATACTATATCAAAATTGATCTTGTACTATTGGTTATGAATGCAAATGCATTTTACTTATTGCTATATGCTTGTCTTTTTATTTTGCATAATTTTCCCTATATTGGTATATCATATATTATTAGTACCATTAATGAATTTTCTATTTATTTAAATGATTCCATACTAACTCATTCCCTATCAACTCCTTTAATTTATATATGATTCAATTTTTAGCATATATCATTTTTGTTTATTAATTTTAATTATCAATATTTGTTAAATACATATATTTATCTTTTCATGTAGGAACTTTTATGTATATGGGTATTGCATGTTTGTTGAATTAATAAATACTATATATACACTAATATAGTATGTTCACATGGTTTTTATTTGTTCATTCCCTTCTCACTTATTTGTAGTTTTTATACCTTTTTTCCTTATTCAGGTATATATAGCCTTTTGTATAACTATGATTTCTAAATTTCTTTTACTTATTCAAATACATGTATACACATAATTGATTATTCACGTTTATTTGTAATATGTTATTAGGTAACTTTTACTATTGAAATATCATAGATAGTTATAGTCCTTTTTAAGTCTAACTTGTTAATCATATTGTTAACTTAATACTATTTTACATATCTTTGAATAACTCATTCTATATGCTTTTATTTCGTATAACTATACATTTTAACTTTTATAAATTTATGTTTATTATTTTTTATCAATGTCACATGATTTTAGACTATTTTACCCCTGATAATTTTATGGAGTTATCTATGGCAAGATACGGGTTAAACAAATATGACAATAAATAGTCCTAAAAAAATATAGCATTATGTGCCCAATTAACAAATATGCACCAAAGTGAAAAACAAATATGCACCAAAATATAAGTCCAAATATGTATCAATGTGCGAGAATAAATATGCAACTGTGAACAAATGATCCCAAGCTAAATGACCAACCTATCTTAACTTTAACTATTTAGATTATTAGGGCATATAGTGATCAATTCTCTTATTAAGTTATTATCACGTATAATTATGGTAACGCCTGATAATCCTAGGCTTATGAATAGTACTTCGCTATATATGAATAGTATTTCTCAATACTCTAGACTCACTAATGCAATTGGATGGAAGTATTAATCATAATATATTTTTGAGTAAAATTTGAAATGAAAACAAATTCATTAAGATTGTTAAAAATGACAACAATGTTTTTACAGTTGTGTCATATGAATAGTGATGCAGTAAAAGCAAAATTGTAAAATATTTTGTTTTTGCTCAAATTAACCCAAGATTGATCTGAGCTTATACTTAAATAATCCAAAAAAGTCCATTTTCATTGGAATTTGAATTTTTAGACATCAAAAAGTATTTTATAAAAGTTTGGCAAAATTAAAATGATTTATTTTAATTGGTTTTTTAGGTTTCTTAAACACAAATTTTTTAAAGTTTTTGTATCTTATTTAAAGAAATTATATGGATCATAAGATGTGTCTAATGGTGGTTAAAATGAAAGGATGAAAATATTAAGGGTTGTTGGTTCAAATGGATAAATAATTATGGCCCTTAAATCTAAAGACATATGAAAGGGGGTTAAGTCTTTTTATTTTGTGTCAACCTTGTAATAGTGCCACCTTCTTCCTCCCAAAATGAGCTAATAGCTTCCTTTCTTTACCCTCTCCCACTTTCATCCTTTGATCCTTCAATTAAACGTCTTTTCTTAACATCTAACCTTTAATTCTCATCCTCTAAAGCCTCTAGATGCCATTAATTGTAAGAAATCAAGGTTAGATTTTTTTAGATTTAAAGTCTTGAGTGAATAGTGTCACTCTTATACATAAGTGGTTCTTTTCATGGTCTCATATTTGTCTAGGGTTCTCTAAAAGCCTAGTAAGAGTTATTTGAGGTTGGATAAAAGTTTTGGTGTGTATTACATTTTATATTGATTTTTTTTAGTTTTCTTTCAGTATAGGTTTGTAGAAAATGGTGGTCTAAAACAATAGGGGCAATAGAAGGTGTAAAGAGGCTTGTGTGGTGTGATTAAGCTCATAAGTAAGTGTATTCAATATGGCATATTGTGTATAGGTTCATTCTTAAATTAAAATAGTGTGTGTGTAACTTAATGATGCTTTGATTCATGTTAATGACATGTAATAGCTATTGATTATAAAATGATGTTATATACATGCTTAATTGCATCTTAAAATAGTAGAAATAAGATGGTAAGGTTGGATACATGTGTTTGTTGCAAAGTACCTTATGTGTGTTAGCTTTGTAATGACATACTTATTATAGTTTGGTTGCAAACATGCTTAATTTAAGGTTAAATATGAAAATTGGGTTAATATATGTATGTTGATAGAGATGGTTACATTGTACTTTAAAGTTACTTTGATGCTATTAAAAGTGTGTGTCATGTTTTTGTTCAATATGCTTTTGTAATAGGCAATAAATGTATGTTAATGGTTAGTAATTTGAAATTAGAGGTGTCAATATGTAAGTTATTTATGATAGTCATATTGAGAAAATGTTTAATGTTTTAAAGAACTAATTTAAGTTTCTTCAATGATGACATTATAATATACCATGTTAAGGCTTTGTAGTATAATGAGCCACGTGATAAGTGCTAAGAATGGTAACACTATGTATGTTGTACAATATAATAGTGTATGTATCCATACTAATGCCATAATGGTATGTTAACAATAATATGTTGAAAATGATATGTTAAGATGATGATGATGATGAGATGTATGAGCATTATTATAAGATAATTGCAATGCGCAAAGTAAAAGAGATGGTTATAAGGATGTGAGAAGGCAAGTTTAGCCATTGTAGCCAAAAGGCCTAATAAGTGGTGGTGAGTACTTCAAGCATTCTCAAAGTGAAGTGATAAGGCAAGTATGCATTATTCAATGTAAATAAGACTTTTATGGGATGAATATATACAAATAGCCTAATGTGTTAGAAAGTTAAAAATGTTTATGATAGTACCTATAATGTATAAAAGATCAATATCTTGATGTGTTGATCTTTGTGCTCATAATGCATGAATAAGAACATAAATAGATTTTAAATAACTAAGAGCTTTAGAGACCTCATGAGGTCTTATGTTAACCAAAATGATAAATAAAACTTACTTTAAACCACTTTAAAAAGGTGAAACGTGATGATAACCCATACCGTTAGACAACCTAGGTTGGGTAGGTTTGTTGGTCAAATAGGGATGATTGGTAGCTACTCCGATACTTTGATACACCTAGGATAGTGTAGCAGTCAATTAGGTCCAAAGAGGCCACTACACATATCTAGGCTAATATAGTAATTGTATATGTCTAGTGGGGCCACTCTACATAACTAGGCTAGTGCAATAATCGTATAGGTCCAAAGAGACCATTGTATATAACTAGGTCGATATAGCAGTCGTATAGGTTCATAGAGGCCATTATGCACCTCTAGGCTTATAAAGCAATTGTATATGTTCTGATGGGGCCACTACATATACTTTCATATGTGACTTGAGAGCCCCGTTATCTAATATTGGCTCGGTGTCTTTTAAGTATTGCAAAGTAAAATAAAATAGATAATAAGCATTAAAAAATTATTTAACTAAAAATATGGACATGAGATCAATTGGCATTTTTTTATGCCTATGCATGTATAATTTTGATTTTTAAGATTAAGTGATACATATGATAGTTGTATACTTGTACATAAACATTTTTTTTAATATAATTGATAATCAATTATATGTTTATGCTTATTTGATATAACAAGTTATGCATAGTATGGATAAAGCTTGCATGATGAGACTAATTAAATGCTTGAATTCATGTGTATGAGTTTATATATGCTGTATTGAATTCACCACTAAGCTTTATGCTTAGGCATTATTTTTTTTCTGATGTGTTGGTAAAAGAAATAAATAGAAGATAACACCTTGACAACATTATTGATAAAGATACATCATAACTTTTGGTATTTTGATTTCCTTTATATAAATTAAGGGATGTAGGCATACCAGGGTAGTCATATGTTATACAGTGGAAATTAGGCCAAGAAGTATTTACAAAATAAGTTGTAACTTTTATTAAACCATATCCCATTTTTTAATACGTATTTAAATTATTGATGATGATATTTATTATGTTTATGTTTAGAAAAAAAATATATGGATTATTAAGAATGTATGTTGAGATTTGGTGGTTGATCAAGAGAATTGAATTGAGTTAAGAAGTGTTGACGAAATTATAGAAGTGTTTTTATATTCCATATTTTTAATAATATTAGGATAGTGGCCCAGTATAGTCATTATGTTGTCAAATTTTTTACACGATGATTTTCCAATTGTTTTAACTCCAAAATAGTTGTTATTAAGTAAAGTATTAAAAAGTTCATACATGCTTAAAGGTTTTTAGGAAGTTTTCAATTTATATAGGTTATCAATAACTTTAGTTCAAATAGGAATATGTGTCATTTCTCACTTAGGCCCTACGATTAAACAAGGTATGAAGTGTCAAATTTGGTGGTATTTGAGCTTCGATTTAGGCATTCCTTGGTGTATATGAGTGCCTAAAGTCTAAAACCATACATCATATAATTATACACTACTAAGGCTTATAATCTTTTCTTTTTCTATAGATTCAAAATGACTGAATCTATACTTCAGAGTGGAGTAGAGGAAGTGGAAAGTCATGCACCCATATTAGTTAATAAGCACAAAAAGGTAGGAACATCAACACCAATTGTTGTAGGGCGAGGTGTATAAGCTTCACTAGTTCTTTTACAATAAATGGTGGAATTGTTAAGACAAACTATTACTATAGCTGCTATTCCACCTCTAACACTAGTGTAGCCACCACTAACCCACAAGCTCTCTAAAAGACATATTTAGATAGGGTTAAGAATACGGGAGCTATATCCTTTATAGGAATAGAGAGAGATGATTTTACAACTTTATAATACTGGCTTAAGAGAACTGTTAAAATCTTATAGTAGTTGAGATGTACCCCAAAAGTGAACATGATTTGTGTAACTTTTCTCCTCTAAGAAAAGGCTTTTAGATGGTGAGAGAGTATCACAAAGAGTAAGGCTGATTTGACATGGAATTTCTTTCTAGAGTAATTCAAGAAAAAGTACATAATTGAGAACTTTCAAGATAAGAAAAGGCAAGAGTTTATCAACCTTAAGCAAAAACAC
>CANXYI011098496.1:0-18905 GCA_948208565.1 Hura crepitans | reverse complement strand
GTCGAATTCTATACTTCAAGCTTGAATGAAGTCACTAATTCCTCATTTTTTCTCTAAGCTTCCATACACGCCCATTCCCCTTCAAAAATTCCCCAAAATTCACACATACCTCTAATTCAAATTTTAATCACATAAGTGTTCTTAGAATCACCAAATCCCCTAAGAAATAAATTAAAAAGGGTGGAATTACTTACACATAAGAAGTTGCTCTTTTGGCACCCTTCGATACACACCTATGCTTCATTGAATTTTCTTGCACTCTAGGGCTTTTATAGCTTCTAAAACCTTTACAAATCAATTTTGTAACACATTAAGATAATTTTTGATAGTAATAGACACAAGAAAAGCTTGCTTGGCAATATGAAAATAGAGGGGAGAAGTGGCGTTGGGTGGGAGAAAGAGGAAAGAAGGAGGAGAAAGGAGAATAGTGAGTGGAAGTGAAAAAGTGGCCACTTAGGCATCACTTTGGCCCTTTTGTAGAGGCTGAGATGGCACAGGTAGGGCCCACATGCCACCTGAACAACCCAAAAAAGATTGATTTTGGATGAAACTTTGGTGAATTTTAAAAGAACACTTGGACCTCAAAAAATCATTATGTTTGTTTTAAAAATCCTTTATCAGTCCCATTTAGAGGCTCATAAAATTTCATAGACAAATTTCATTGATAGGATAGTTAACCAACTACCTCAATTTATGTGTAAAACCCTAAAATTAAAAAAATTTGCAAGCGACCTTAGAATTCAAAAATCTTTTCACCAATGGACTTAAGGGAATTTTTAACCTTCAGGGTATGGAATTTTTAGGTTTGTCTAAGCACATCCAGCGTCATTCCTGACCTAACTAAATTTAAGCCTACGACCCATTTGATTATAGCCTAAAATAATTTATTGGTTCTACTAAATCTTTAAATTAAGTCAATTTCATCATTTTATGGTCCCTCAAAGTTTCATCACCAGTACCCCTACCTTGAGTCTCGTGAAGGTGACTCGACACTTTAGGAACACTTTTTGGCCTCAGTGCTACTGTTCACAAAGCCTCGACTGACGGGCATTATAGAGTAAATGGGAAGTCATAAAAAAAATAAAAAGAAGAATGAAGTTGAGAATAAAGATAGTAGAGATTATAATTTTTCTCAAGTTATAAGATAGAAAAGGAGAAATCAGTATGGAGGCAATGAACGTGGCAATAAGAAGGGAAAAGAGATAAAGGTAAAGAAGAGGAGCTCTACTACTACATGTAAAGGACACGACTGATGGCATCACCATTTTGCTATTGTAGCGGTTATGCATAGATAGCAAGCTACATAGTTAATTTTAGAGGATGATAGAGGCCTTGGCAGTTGATTTTGGGTGTTTGTTACTACACAAAAAGTTTATTTCCATATAAAAGCAGTAGGGTAGTAGCAAAAAAACAAAAATTCATGCTTGTTCACCACCATGCTAAGCCATAAATTGTAATAGGAGCATTTGAATTTTGGGGAGCATTGAATTTTAGGAGTTGTTTGGGGTGACAACCAAACTATTGAGCCAAATTCCTAAGAAAATCCTGTGAATAAGAAATGAGAGTCATAGCAATGAATTCTCTTTAAAATCTATAAGATTTAAGTTGAAATTCAATTATTGATTTCATTTTATAGTTCCTATAATTGTTAGGAATTATGAACTGAATTGAAAGGCTACTAAATGTAAGAAGAATGGGAGGAAATTAATGTTATAGCCATAGAAATAAATTATGCAGTAGAGATTGAGATGATGTGGGATTGCTTGAATAAAAAATGAGCAAAAATAGAACTACAATAGTAGCAAATTGCAATGATTGCTATAGTAATCATGATTATGGTAGAAGTTGAGTCACAAGTCCAATAAGGGAGTAATGACTAACTACCACTTTTGTGAATAATGGCAAGTATTTAACAAAGACATCAAAAACATAATTGTAGTGTCAGCATTTATTAGCAATCTATAAAATTTGTATAACAATAGCATCTATAGGGAGGCACAATTATAACTGCAATAAGGGTAATGTAGAATTAGAGCAAAAATAACATAGTGTTATAGCTGTTATGACCTTACAGCTGTTATAAGTGCAACAGCTATAAAAAGAGGAAAAAAAGGGGAATTTATTTCCATAATAGCCTTTGAGAGTTATAGTAGACTCTTTTATGTATAAAACTACAATAAAATATAGTAACAATAGAAATGGGAGAAGGAAGAGGGATAGAAGTAAGCAAAAGTTGCTATAATTGTTATCCTACTCACGAACTCAACAATGGGAATCAAAATTTAGATAAGAATGATCTCTATAAATTCCTTTAATTATAGTAATTATAGATGTGAAAACCTTATAGTGGGAGTTTTGTTTTGTAGAAATCGAAGGCATAAAGGTAATAAATTCTAAAACAAGAATAAGGACAAAGCGAAGGGATATGATGAGGTATGAGCGAGTTAAGATGTTGGGAGTATGTACTTCTCTATCTCTTAATCTCCCTAATTATATTGATTTCTTAGAATGATTAATTATAGTCAATCCTAAATAAATGTGCCCTTATAATGGAAATTGTGTTTTATTAACTAGATACCTTACAAGTACTTATTGTATAGCACTAAGTAGGTTTTTTTGCACGAATAAAATGTCATGCCAAGATTATAAAAAAAATAATAAGCTTATGACACAAATAACTAAGGCTCATGTATGGACATGGATAGCATCTTGGGTAATGTAGTTAGATTAATTATGCACTAATGAGGTTAAATATAGGTAACTAGAGAATAAAAAGAACTAGGTAGGGAAGTAAAGGAATAAATAACCATTGAGTGTGGAGTAAGTTAATACCATTAAAAAATTAAGTTCCAGTACCTCACTAAGACATGTTATAGTAGAAAACATATTTTATGAACTCAAGTGACCTTTGTATCTAGTATTATGGATTACACCACACATACACTTAGGCTCTTATGTACGAGTAGCACACTAATAGCAATCATACTTAAACTATACATCATAGTAATTATATATTGATTTGATGTATACTTGATATGCATGTTATTAAGATAGATAAATACCACTATAAGATAACACTTGTTACTAGTAGATGGGTAAAATAGGCTAAAGCAAAATAGAACATAAAGCAAGAATAAACTAAAACACAGAATATAACACAGCCTTCTAAAGTACCAAACATATTGAAATAAGAGATAAAACTTTCTAGTTATAAACTTTAAAGTTATTTAAGAAAACCAGGTCAAGTATGCTAGTTTTGACATGTACTAGTCAAACTCAATATGTCAAGTATGATCTTAATGGATTGTAATGAATAGGTTAATCTAGAAAAAAAAATAAACCATATATATTTACAGACAGAGGTTAATAAATTAACATTATATGTAGCGAAGGTAATTTTATTATATCTAAGCCTTTCTTGACAAAGTATAATTAAGCAACTAGTCCTATAATTTATATTTAATATGATTCAATAGATGATCATAAGGAATTCATACAATAGTAAAATTTTACCAACTATAATACAAAAATGATTTAAGTAACCATGATGTAGTCTGAATTTGAACTACATAGGTTATAATAGAAACATTATGTTTGTGCATTATTATTCATAGAACCAGTATTATAGTGTACTATGATTTCTTACATAGTCACATACATCAATTTAAATCTCTCATTCAATACTATTTATATAAATATTAAAGAATCAGCTTCAACCACTTAAGAGTAGTAAAAAAGTAGTTAAGAAAACTATACAAGTAGGTGCAGAAAAAAAACATTATGAATAGTGAGATCATTTTAGTAAAGAATAATAGTTTTTGAAAAATATTAATACTATCAATTACTGAGTAAGTATTGAATTAAAATGTAGTAAATTAGGCAAATTGTATACTTATAATATAATAGAGTCAAAGACAATAGTGCACTAAACTTAAGCAATATAATGTTTAGAATTGAAAGCTTAGGATAAACTCTTCAGAATCCAAGTTAGGGTGGCTTGGGCATACTAGAGAGGGATTATTATGCAAATATGAAATAGCTTGCAACTTAGCATCAGTGCCATATAAGCTATTTACAATGATAATGGCTAAGGCCACAGATATTTATCAGCTTATATTTATAATGATAGTAGCTGAAGACATAGATATTTATTAGCTTACTAGATATTTATCAGCTTACAGCTTTATCAGCCCCATTTACCCTACCTTAAGGTCATTTTGGGAAAGTGTTACCCATGGCTTTGAACAGTCTCAACAGACTAGATTATTAATAAAAACAAATACTTTTAACTTAAAACATTGATAACTAGTTTTATTTATAAATTGGATTGTAATAGTAAATATACTAGTATCTAGTCAGTAACATGAATAGTCATAAGTTGATGTAAATATAGATGAAGCATCTCTGGAATGCATTATACTCAGATTATACTAGATTTATATATCCTAGTTTGCAAGTTTAGCCAATTAAGCATGCTCAGCTATTTAACATACATGACATGGTAAATGAAACATAGGTAACTAGTTTACATATAAAATAGGTAAGATCCGCTTGTTAGTTTAAAAATTAGTGTACATGCATATAGTAAGTTCCTTTAATATCATACCTTTCTCTTTGTCTTTTAAATAGATTAACTTGGTTTTTAATTGAGTTATTAGAATGTGAGCCATAAACATATTAGAGTACCACGGAGCGTATTTTACTCGGCACATCAGTTTTGCCTCACGCAAGTTATAGAGATATAAAGACATCAAGCATAATATGTGTTGCACTAGAAGCACATGACAAGCATCCAGATCTTAGTCTATCAAAATTAGTTCTACATATAGTTCTTTATGTTCATTTAAAGTATTTAGTGTCTTAAATGTCATAAACAGACTAAGTTAAGTTAATATGTATGTGTGTGTGTGTGTGTGTGTGTGTATAATCTAATCTAAGGCATATGTAATTAGGATGGTTTGAGTTTTTTTTAGTTCGTTGGTCTATTGTGTGATGAAAGTCATATGAATTAAGATATATGGAGATGTGGGAGTCTAAATAAATTTATAGTCTAATAGTAGGTGGACATGTTTTAAAACTAGATAGGATAAACCTTATTTGACATCTTCTTTTAAGGAAGAGTCTTTAGTTTTGTCTTTGAGTTGTCATAAAGGTTGACATACTTATAGATATGATGTGGCAATGTTGATGTAGTCATTTAATGTTCTTATAGTAGGTGATGATTGGAGGATTGCTTTTAATGATTATACTATTTATATAAGTGTCTTTTTACAGGGAAAATTTTTTGGTAGGCCATTTAGATAGCTATTATGCTACATAAATTTAGTCTTAAACTATCCTTTAGTCTAAATAGTTTTTCTGTAGAAAGATTAAGTCAACAATAAGTTTAACTAGAACCTCTCATTGAAACTACTTAAGGGGTTTATTAGCATTAGGATTAAGCAACAGCTCATTGGTAATGCCCTCTCTTTTAGATAATCAATAGAGTAAGAGGTACACGTACTTCATGGTATTGGTCTGTCTGGACATAATGCCACTAGATTCATACCAGTCCACCTAGACTTTATCAAGCCTAAGGCCTATGGTCCACCTGGATAAGTCAAAGTTCACATTTGTATGGACTAACTCAAACCAAGCCTAAAACCTAGCCTAAAGTCCATAGATTGGCGAGAAAACCTATAACCTAGGTCTGTATAGAATAAGTAGTCCAAGTCCATATGGACTTGCTAATGTGAGAGCTTGTAGAAGTGAGAACTTCATATTCAGACTATGTTTCCTAATCCTAGAAGGATTCTAACTCATTCTAGATGGGAAAAGCCTTTCCTTGAACCTATAAATACCCTCTTAGGTATGAGAATACAGGAGGCAAATTTGAAAAGCCAAAAACCCTAATATTCGAGAGTCCAAGATAGGACTCCAATAAGGATTTGTGCAACTAGTCTTTAACCCACACTTAAACATTAAATCTTTCTAAAGAAAACATACACTTTTGTGTTATTACTTAAGAGTCTCTTTATAAGGTAGGATCTAAGGCCTTCTACTATTCATACATTATACATTCATACTATTTTATGTAAGCCTATAATCTCCCATGATTGATCATAAGTGAGGTGACATTATGTGAATGCCCACATTGATCATAGGAGTAGGTCTTTGCTTTATATTGACTTCTTGTTTGCAAAGGACCATTAACATTTTTGTGAACATTTTATTATTTTGATCCTAATCACACAGACTTAACTTAAGACATGCTCATATCTAGACGGACTAATTACGTTGATATGTGTGTAACTTGTTATCCATATGGACTATTACATAATATTATTTTATTCTAACACTCATCTATCATGCATCAAATATGTCATATTGATAATGCTCATCTTGTGAGATTACATGACTATTATATGAATGTCAATGGTATATTGGAATTATTGTTTAGTCCGTATGGACTCCCTTTCATAAGGAACATAGTTTGTACAGATAGTTATGACTTAAATGTGTTTATATTGTCTTACGGTTTGCACGGACTCCCTTTCACAAGGAATGTAATCTGTACAGACATATATATAAAATCTCAATCTATATACATGTATGCTATCTGTGATCAATAAGTTCATAATTTGATAATGATGATTCTTAGACACATATCATGATTCATCTAAATTTATGCATATGATTGTTGTAAATCTATCTTATAAGGTCTTTACAGATCATTGTATGTTATTTCTGACCAATTGCCTGAGTTGCATGCAATTGATCATTTTGGCAAGATTGAAAGTCCATACAGATATGATACCTGTTACATGTAATAGTTCACATGGACATATACTAGAGCTATATCTAGTCCGTATGAACTTGATGATGCTGAGACAAGACCTATTATGCACTTTTTACTATCTCATTTGGCTTTATACTATTTTATCCCTTTTGCTTATTCTGAGTTGTAATAGGTAGTTTAACAACTTTTTTTACACATAAAAGCCTAACCTAACATCAAATGGTTTTCTACATAATTAATTGGCATTTCTTTAATAAAACAGTTTTAATTTTTCCTTAGTAAAAGTCATATGAAAAATGTATTTTAACAAAGGCTAATCTTCTAGAAATGGGAGTTAGGCAATTACCACCAATTCCTATGGAATTACGGGTAGTTGTCAGGTCACACCACAAATAATGAATAACTGATTTTTCAGATGTGTAATATTTTATTATATCTATTGTATGATATAAAAACTATAGTTTACTTTCTCTATCTAAAATGGTGACATGAATGTTTCAACTATAATGTATACTTGCTTGATACAGGATTAATAAATGTTACAATATAAAGGAAGGCATTTTTTGGGGCATAAATACGATTTAATTCAAAAATCTTTCTAGGTAAAAGATCAATGGTCCTTGTGTATAGCTAGGTGGTGACTCTAAACACTAACCGCTCTTGTCCTTAGTAAAATACAATAAATCTAGAATATGAATCTTAGTTTTTGAAAACTCATTTTTGTGTATTAATAAAGGATGATAAGATATTTTAAATAAAGTTGGTTAAGTAGATATTAAATAGCATGTTATGTGTGCACTCATTAGTCATGTTTGGCGACTGATCAGTGATCGAATTAGGTAATAGGTGTCACACTCAGCCTTATGAAACCTTTATCAAGCAACTCTTATAACTAGATCATTAACTCATTTAACTCTACAAAAGTCATCCTTTATGGAGCTATTGATATCGATGTAGTGCTAAGTAAAACCTTATTAGTGAACTCAAGTTCTTGTTCCGATGGTAAACTGGGTAACTCTTTATGAAAAACATCCACATGTTTTGATACCATTGGTATAGCACTAGCATTAAGCTCTCCCTTATTGGTATCATACACTTGTGCTAAGAAAGCCTAACAACCTTTTCTCAATATCTATTTAGCTATAACAATTGATATGACAATTGATAGAAAGTTTATCCTCTTACCCACACCTATAATATATATTGGATCATCAACCTTGAGAGATATCCTCTTTTGTCCATAATCTATGATCACTTGATACTTAGACAACCAATTTATGCCTAAGATTAAGTTGAACTCATTAAAAGGTAATTGAATGAGATCGACTGAAAACTTGTGCCCTCGTACCATTAAGGGGCAATATTTATAAACCTTATTTACTATGACGTGTTAGCCTACAGGTTTGCTAAACATAATCTCTATGACAAGAAGCTCTAAAGCTAATCCTTAATCTTGTGTTCATGCAATACATATATAAGAGTTTGTAAACCCCAGATCAATCAAAGCAAAAGCAAGAAATTAGAAGAGAAGGAATGTACTAGTAATTATGTCTAAAGAGTTTATCTCCTCTCTAGCTCTTATGGCTTACTATTTAGCTAGTTCTCTCAACTCTACTTTACCCTCTAATTTGGCCCTCTGAGGTTTATCTATCATCTCTCATCTATCCCCTCGATCTCTTATCTAACCTCAGATGGAAGTAGGCATAAACCCTTATCTAGTAGCATATGCCTTAGGATAGTCTTTAAGGAAATGAGATCTCCTCTAGCTTGCTCTTCTAACACTCCCTTTTATGTTTCTTATGCCATATTAAACACTAAGATATCAAATTATTCTTAGTCATAGAATTTGGAGCACTAGCAACATATGTTTGCTATTTTCCTTTACTTTAGGCTCCTTATCCTACTCTCTATGTCTGACTCTATTTTGGACATTGTTATTATGAATAAAACTTACCTCCCTTATACCTTTTCCTCAAAAAATTGTGCTATATTTGCTTAATCCTAGCCATGAGATCTCTTATTCTGATAGAGCTCCCATCTCTTATTCTAAACCTCCTCTACAACATGACAAGTTATTACCAATGTAGAGAAATCTCTAATCTTTATAGGAGCTATGTGTATTTTAAGCTACATATTCACCCCTTTCTCAAAATCTCTTGCACTTAATAGCTTCTATCTATACCATTTCCTTAGAATACATACTTAGCATGGCAAAGTCTATCTTATACTCTAGTATAGAGCTCTAGCCTTACTTTAAATTTGGAAACTCTTATATCCTAGTGTCATGATAGTTCTTAGAGATATACTTCTTCTAAAATTGTTTTAAGAAGAAGTCCTAAATTAAATCTACCTTATTCTTATGCTCAGTCAATGGTTTCAACCATTTAAAGGCCTCATCTTGTAAGAGAGAAGTTGCTCATATAACTTTCTCTTCAAAAGTGCATCCCACTTGTTGCATAATATGAGTAGTTCAATGTAACTAATATTCTACTCTACTTGTATATATCACACCTTTACCCTTAAAATCCTTAACTTCTATCTTTTTTAGCCTTTTTAGATAGGTCTTTTAGAGAGCCTAAGGTGTTGGTGGTTGCTAAGTTGGTGGAAGAGGTGCTGTAACTATTATGGCCTATCTTAACAACTGTAAATTATTGGATCACTTCTAGAAATAGGTATGACGCTAATAGTCCCTTGTCTAATAATTGTCAAAGCATGGATCTTAACCTCTTCTTCACTATGAGGTGTATTTGAACTCATTATGGTTTATAGGTGAAAGGATATATTATAATCCTCAATAGCATACTATTACATAATATATGTTTTAAAACCTAAGATACTTATATGTAACCTTTAGATACTAAGGAACACCTAAATTGGAGCTTTGATATCACCAAATATGACACCCCTTACCCGATTCAGTCATCAGACCTGAATAAGAAGTGTAATATCCACACACATGTTTACATGTTGATTAAGATTGATTAATTTTCCAATAATGACTATAAGAATTTAAATGTATATATAGTAAATTAAGAGATAACTTTCATATAAAAAGAAATATTAACTAAAAGATAATGAGGTTATAAATTCATGAAAGGGAATCATAATCAAAAAGAATTTCTAAATTAAAGTAGAGTGTATGTAAACTTAAATTTTATTACAAGGGAATATAGAAATGAATGGATATAGAGTGACTAAACAAATTGAAATATTTGAAATGAAAAGGAGCAATTAAGGGTATAATTAAAAAAGGGGCTAAGAGAATAAGGATTAATAAGGGGAGTTGAGATTGAATTTGTTCAATATTGAGAGATTTCAAGAATTAATTGGGTGGAAGTTGCAAAAAAGAAAAAAATAGAAGAGAAAGGAAGGGGGGTCAAAACTAAGAGGGGAAAGAAGGATTAAAATTCTATCTTAACTACCAAGTAAGAGAAGACAACAAGTAAATAATTGATGAATATTAGAAAATAACCTGATTCGAATAAGGAAAAATGAAGAATTATAGAAAGTACAGCTATGAGTTTAGCATTTTGCAATTACCATTGAAATCATAGTAACATAAGAGAGGCTAAAGGAATTAGATAGAGGCAATGGTCAACAAAAGAAAGAGGGAAAGTGACCGAAGCTATAGTGACATGACATGAACTTGTCAAGTTATGAACACCTAATAGCTTATCTTCGCCATGGGTAAGGGTGATAGTAGAGGAGTGCAGTGACATTGCAATTTCAATAGTATTATTTCTAAACTTACTAAATTGATTGCATAAACTTTGTGTATTTTGAGTTATAATTAGGATAAAAAAATAAGTTGAAAGGGGTCTTATAATAGTGAAGGGTGACTTGGGGGCCGTTTCTCATTGGCTTATGGGTCTAGACTTTATTCTTTTGAATTAGTGATTGGTGCAAGGTCACTACAAGCTAAAAGATGGAAAGACTTGAATTTGGCAAGAAGATAGCTTATAAGCCATTCTTAAACTAAAAATTTTAGCAGCGAATGATTGTTAAATGAGAAGTAAAAAAGAAAAGGAGAACATAAGGCTAGTTTAAGTTTTCAATAGAGGTCAGGAGGTGTTAAATGTTTGATTATCATATAACAAATGTATGAAATCTTACTCTATTTTACTTTTTATCACTGCTAGTATGTATCCTAATGAAGAATGCAAATTTTATGTTTAGGATTAAAGGGGTTCCTTGAATGAAGGGGCTGAGAACTTGCTACCATATTTTCTAGGAATGAGACATTAACTATATAATGAATTGTAATAGAGAAATAGAAACTCTGTAGTGATGGTGAAGTTCTCCCTTTTCTTTTCATTTTTATGGTTAAAAATATAAAATCAATAATTAATATTAAAGTAATTTAGGGGTAATTAGGCTTTTAAAACTAGCAGTAGTGGAAAGGCAAGGGTTGTTTCAGTCTCAATAGTAGAAATTTAAGGAATTTCAAATGTTTAAATTTTATTTGTTCAAGTAGAAATTTTAAGAAAAAAATAGTTAGGAATTAAAACAAAATCTAAATACAATTGAGGGGAAGAAAAAGAATCAATAAAGAATAAGAAATGAGATTTTGTAGAAGACTTGGGCATAAAGTATCAAGCAAAAATTGCAAGTGACTTAGGGATGAAAATGGTAGATTGGGAGAAAAATTAGAATGTGAGACAAAGAGGACCCAAAGTAAAAGCCAAGCTTTTAAAAAGTGAAGGAGAAGAAAAGTGTAAATCAAGATAAAAAAAGGGTACAACAAATAAATTTTTTAAGGTAAGTATTCTAATAATTTCTCGTTAGCAGCGAGTAGAGATATTTTTAGTATGATTGAGTTTTTTTAAGTTAGAAATATACTTCTAGCTATAATATACTCGAGAAGTTACTTGATTATACCATTATGGGCATAAGAATTAAAGATGGTTATGTTTAACAAGAAATTAGTTTAAAGTCTTAAATTCTAAAAGGAGGAACCAATATTAAGATTTAAACTAGTATAATTAAGATGTAAATATCTTCTAATGAATACAACCAGTATAGGCTCTTACAAGGGATAATGCATGCAAAAAAAAATATCAAATTGACTAATGGTTATGTAATGAGTGTAAACTAAGTGACTAGTTAATGAAAAGTGTGTTAATTATATGTGTCAAAATAATGTGTTATAAGTGTAGTCTAAGATATTCTTGCGAACTTAAACCAAGCAAACATACCAATTTTTGATAGCAAGTATGTAACTTAATAAGCCATTAAAGTTATTATTGATGTAAGTTTCCTTAATTATATAATTAACTCTAACCAATGTAACATGTCAATATAGTTAGGTTGAGCAATAGGCAATTACAATTATGTAGAAGTGATGTGAATATTGGGTTTAACATGAGTAACTATAGTAGGTAATAGATATCATAGTGGTCATGCATTTATTTATAGAGAGAACATCAATCATGTAAACTATGTTAGATACAGGTAGTCGCATATGCCAAAGTGCATATATCTCTATATATGTATTTAAATGATTGTACTATAAGTACCCAAAATGAAATAGTGTTTATGTATATAGAGTAGACGTGTTAATGGTATTTTATAGACATTATAGTAAAATGCAGGCTAAGTGCAAACAATATCATAAATGTGAAAATAATTCAATTATTATTAGCATATTGAGCTATGCACAATTATTTTGTTAGAATAGTGTTATCACTTCTCATTAGTGACAATGATTGTTAATAGGAACTAACAACATAAACTAGATGTAACCAGATAAATTGGATGTTATGTATCAAAAGTTCATTAAACAACCTAGTAGGCTTATTCAAATTTGGATGTATATTTGTGATGTGTGGGATGGTACTAAGTATATTTATATGCAACAATGAAATCAAGCATAGTTTTTATAGCCAAGTAAGGAATCATAATATCATTTTAATTAGCATAGTATAGAACAATAATTGATCGAATATTCAAATGTTCATAACATGTGCCTCCTGGTACTTGCATATTCAAGATTTTAATTAGGGTAGTATAGAGCTAATTGATCGAGTATTTTTTTTATTGATCGACTATACGAATTTTGTAGTCTTATGGGAAAGACTTGTAAAGAGACATAAATGTTTATGACTAAATAAATAGAGCCCGAGTAATATCTGATTCAAACTTAAGGTAAGATAGACCTGGCATCCTAAGGTAAAGGTACAGTACTACAGGGCATTAGATATGCCTTTATCAGTTATTTATTTTGGCATTGATACACCTTTATCAAATTTCAGCTTGGCATTATATATGCCTTTCTCAGTTATAAGATTTGGTGATGACCTTAGTCACACCTTTAACTTTCCCAACTATCTAATTCCAATAGGAGTTTAGCCTATATATTACTCCTGGCTCTCCTTTCTATATAATGTAGAATAAGTTTAAGAAGTAACTTAGTTATATGTATGACTACTTATCACAATAGGTTGTAAGTGTAACCCCGTAACTCAAGGCTCTGTGAATAATATCACTAAGGTCAAAAAGTATTCCTGGAGTGCCAAGTCACCTTCACGAGGCTCAAGGCAGGGGTACTAGTCATGAAACTTCAAGAGACCATAAAATGTTGAAATAGACATAATTTAAAGATTTAACAAGGCTAATAAATTACTTTAGGCTATAACCTTGTGGGCTATAGGCTCAAATGGAGTCAAGTTGAGAATGACTCGGGATATGCCCGGATAAACCTAAAATGCCACACTTTAAAGGTTAAAAATTTCCTTCACTCTATTAGTGAAAGAATTATTGAGTTTTAAGGTTGTTTGCAAAATTTTCTAAATTTTAAGGTTTTACACATATATCGAGGTAGTTGGTTAATTATTCTACCAATGGAATTTGATCGTGAAATTTTATGAGCCCCTAAATGGGACCAATTAATGATTTTTAAAATAAATGCTATAATTTTTGGATGTTCGAGTGATTTTTAAAAATTCCTTAAAATTTCTATCAAAACTGAAATTTTTTGGGCTATTCGAGTGGTGTGTCAACCCCACTCGTGCAACATCAACCACTATGAAAGGGCCAAAGTGACACATGGATGGCCACTTGGCCAACTTCACTCACTTTCCACCCTTCTTCCTTTTTTCTCCCTTTACGACAATTGATGCCTTCTCTAGCCAAAAACACAATTTTCATCACCTTTTTCAAGCTTTTTCTTAAGCCATTGCCACAAAAAAATCATCTTAACATGAGAGGAATTGATTTGTCAAGGTATTTAAGGCCATAGAAGTAGCTAGAACTCAAGAAAATTCAAAGAATATTAAGGTGTTAACAAAGAGGACCACAAAGGGCAACTTCTTATGTGTAAGTGTTTCAACCCTTTTTATTTTATTTCCTAAGGGATTTGATACTTCTAAGAATAGCCATATCATTGGAATTTTATTTGGATAAGTGTGTGAATTTTGGTGGATTTTTGAAGGGCTAGTGGCATATATGGAAGGCAAGGCCTAAAGGGAGAATTTTGCGATTTTGTTCAAACTAGAAGGGTGGATTTCAATTCCTTTACTAGTGAGTTGAGTAAGTCTAACCCCTTTCAAACCATGTGAATTTGAATTGCCATGAAAAATGCTTAGGAACCTTGTACGAAATTGGTAGATTAGGTAGTTTATATTTGTAATTTAGTAGACTAAGTGTGTAACTAAGCTAATGGTGTGTGTAATGAATGTTTAAAATGATGTTTAGATGAAAAGAATGCATGGAAGGGTGAGTTCTTCACTAGGCCTAAAGGTTTATGCAGGTATTTATGTGCGTGTATGGCTTGGAATGGTGTTATGGCATGTTAGTCAAGGCATATAGTGTGTAATATACTTGGAATGTATATGTAGATAGGTAGAATAAAGTGGTTGCATGTATGTTCCTTAGTAGGCTAAGAGCTTTCTTGATGGGTATTATTTGTGAATGGCATGTATACATGGCTTATAGAAGGATTTTGTCTTGTCATTGATGGCATGTAAGGTGTAGGTGAAGAACTTAAGGAATTAATACTTATATGCATGTGTTGGTAGTATGGTAGAGGCATGTTATTTGCTATATTGGCCTAATTTACATGGAAAAAACATAGATTTATATTTAAGCATGTTTGCATAATGTCTAAGTGTGCATAAGTATGTTTGAATGAAATAGAAAGCATGATTAAAGCAAAAGGGGACTTATGGCTGAGAGCTTGCAAAGTAATAAGGCATGAAAATGAGGTATGGCTCAATGGCATTTGTATGTGTATTGGCATGGCTTTTGTTGCATTTAGTACATGTCATGATTTAGGCTGATATATGTGGTTAGTGTAACATGAAATGAACAACATATGAGACATGTTGAAATATGGAAAAAGAATTGAAAAATAAAGTTAAAATGGACTTAAAATGTCATGTAAAGTGGCTTTAAAAGGGGCTTAAAATTAGGCAAGAATTTGTACCCAAAGGTGACCTATAGTATAATCATTTTCTGCTTTGGTATATAAGCCATTTGTATGGCAAATGAATGCCTTTTTTTGAGGTTGGCTTTAGGCCTATGGACTTATGTGACTATTAGTGCAATTGGCACTAAAAAAGGACTTAAAATGGCCATCACAAGTATATAAAATGTCCTATAACTATCCTGTAAAATAGGATTTTAGGACTATAATTAAATTAGCTATTTAACAAGGAAATATTTGATTCAAAATAATATGCTTGACTAGATTTAATATGCATGTGATTATGCCTTCAGATTTAAGTTAAAAAGTGACAAAAAATTTTACTAGATTTTACTCAGTAGGGGTTAAAAATGACCTGTAACTATCCAAGTCAAAAAATTGACTGTTTGATAAAAAATTTATCTATTTGATTTTTACTTTCTAATATTATAAAAAGATAATTAGTAAAGAAATAAACTTAAAAATGCTTTTAGATGGCCCATTAGCTAGACACCCACTGGATGGGTTGACTAGTCAACTTAGGGATTAGCAGCTGCTAAGCTGTTCGTTTATTAGACTAGGCTGGTGTAGCGACCGAGATTCATAATTGAGCCATTAGACTAGTCTATAGGGTAGACACTTTTTTTCATTGATTGGATATCAGACTATGCTAGTGTAATGACAAAGGTCCCTAGAGGGGCTATTGCACTAACCTATTGGGCAAACTAGGATGGACTATTTAATATGATTTATGTCTAGAGAGGTCTACAGACTAATCCTTATGCATAATTACCCAGCATTTTGCCCATTGGGATGTTCTTATCAACTGATCTCTATAGGCTATGATGGCGGATGCAATGGTCAAAGTGCAAAATATGGTCCACTGTATATCTTTAAGTTCCCTTTTGTTCCACTCTCTGTAAGTTTAGTCTACCTAGTAGGGCTTATTTAATAATTTACATAATGCACTTGAATAAATAATGGAATAACTGAATGAGTTATAGATGGAAATTGAATAAAATGGTTATAGTGCCATTTTGGTAATTTTGAATAAGTATGACATACATCCTGCATAACATTAAGCATAAGGCATGTGGTTCACACGCTACACCTAGACTACTAATTTTAATTGTATGTGTGTATTAATACATGTTTTAAATGGTTAAGATTTGCTTATTGAGTTTTATATTTAGAGTACCTATGTTATGGTGTGCATGTAATAGGGATAAGCAAGCCAGCTTCGATGATTGTGGAGTGTAGCTATATAGTGGTTGAAGGGTACAAAAAGCTATTTTCTTTCTTTTAGATAGTGGCACTCATGTAATACCCTAAAGGTTTTTGGGTTAGCATGCTTAGAAGCTATTATCTCTATTCATGTAACCTAAAAGTGATGTATATAAGTTGTTATGGTGTTTGTTTAGATTATGTGTGAACTTGATAACTGTGGGCCTGAGGCCTTGTGTGGTTGAATGCTGATATGTGAATATGTGTTTAATGTTAATGGATGAATGATTAGGGGACCAAAAGGATCTAGAAGGAGGTTTTGTGAATTTATGGCTTTATAAAAGTGTTTTAACAGGTGGAAAGAATTTTGATATGTCAATCAGGTAGCCGTTATGCTACCCAATTTTCTATGACATGTAAAGTGTTTATATATGCCTTGTCTGAGTTTGTCAGACCATATATGAACATGCTTAAGGATTAGATTGAACATCTAAGCTATATTTGATTGAACTTAAGAATAGTCTATAAGTGTTAAGGAGTTTTCTTCTAGAGAAATCCTAGGAAGGGTGACCTGTTATGAAGTGCCTCACCTATCTAGTTTCTTTCAATACCCGGTAGGGGCTATCACATTTGGTAGTATCAAAGCATAGGTTTAAAGTTCCTAGGTAAGTTACATGAGTGCCAAAGTCTAGGTTTAGTTATGTGCTATGCTACACTACACGGGGGCTGATAAGTTTGTGATTTTTTTAGTAATATGAGATGACTGATAGACTATTAGAGGAACGAGCTAAGGAAGTGGCTAGTTATGCTCTGACTACAATACAGGGAGCAAAAAATGTAGCTACTCTTGAGCATCGTGATGCTACACAAAGGCCATAACCTTAGGCATAGCCATAGACTAAGGCATCTCTAATTTTGTTATAGCAAATAATAAATCTATTGAGACATACCTCTACACCTACTGCTCCACCTCCACCTCCTCCATTAGCTCTAGTACCTCCACCTTCCCTAGCTCTTATGCAAAAGACACCATTAGAAAGAATAAAAAAGATGGGAGCTGTGGATTTTCTAGGCATAAATGATGATGATACAGCACGAGTAGAGTATTGGTTTGAGAGGACTTTCAGGATTTTAAAATAGTTACAATGTTTAAAAGAAGATAGTTTGAAGTGTACAACTTCCCTTCTATTAGAAGAAGCATACCACTGGTGGGATATTATCAGAAAGAGGAAGCTAATGGCAGAGCTCACATGGGAGTTTTTCCTGATGGAATTTAGAAAGAGGTATATCCTTGAGTCCTATAAGGATAAGAGGAGGTAGGAATTCATAGATTTGAAACAAGGTAGGAGGATAGTGGTTGAATATGAGAAGGATTTTACCCGGCTAATTAGATACGTGGAGGAGTTCATACCCAATAAAAAGGAGAATTGTAAAATATTTTTGAAGTGGTTACATATGGAGCTAAGAATGCAGATAGCAAATTGCAGCGTAATAGACTTTACTGCATTAGTGGCATCTGCCTATGACGTAGAAGAAATGATACAAGAAAAAGAGAGATTTCTTCCACAAAAAGAGATAGTTTACTATGGGGCAATTCAATATAGCCTTACGTGAGAGTAAAAGAATGAGAGAGGCACTATTTCAGTCTTAGTCTATGCATCAAGCACCGAAACATGCATAATCTTAGAGATCTAGGCAAACTTTTATAGTTAGACCATGATTGCCTCCTAGAGCTGTTAGTACTCCTAGCCCTTCAAGTAATAGGAATGGACCCATGACTTGTAACACATGTAATAAGAAGTATTGGGGACAATGTTGATCTAGTAGAAGAGAGGAATGTTTTACTTGTGGTGCTAGAGACCACTATCAAAGAGAGTATCCTTAGAGATATCCTAAGGGTTCTTACAATTAGGTATCTATAGTGGTACCTCATAATAGGTGTTAGAGATAGAGTAGAGGGGATCAACCTAGTCCTAGTCAAGTGATCAGATTAAATCCTTTGCCTTAGCTAGGCAGTATGTTGTTAGAGCCAGAGAGGAGGCAGTAACAATAAATGTCATAACTGGTACTTTTTACTTATTTAATGTTCTAGTTTTGGCTTTGGTAAACCTATGATCCACACATTCATATATATGCACCATATTGTCACATGATAGAGGACTAAAATCTAAGCATGTGAACATAGATATACAAGTTAATAATCTTATAGGGTAGAGCGTTCATGTGAATAAAGTATATAAATAGTGTCTTTTAGTTATTCAAGATTGTTTGTTTCTTATGGATTTGATTGAACTGCCTTTTTATAAGTTTGATGTGATTTTAGGAATGGATTGGTTGTCAAAGCATCGAGCTATACTTAACTATAAAGATAATACCCTCAAGACTATAGAGGGATAGGGAGTGATAGCTGTGGGTGAGAAAAACATTGTGAATAACCTCATCTTAGCTATTATAGCAAAGAAACACATTTGAAAAGGGTATGAAGCCTATTGAGCTCATGTC
>CANXYI011098400.1:0-11620 GCA_948208565.1 Hura crepitans | reverse complement strand
AAATTATATTAGATCATAAAATATATAATATATATATATATATATATATATATATATATATATATATATATATATATATATATATATATATATATATATATATATAATTGAATGAATTTATAAGGTATATTTAGATAAATTGAAAATGACATCATGATGTAATTGAGAAAGGTGAATCTAAACTAGATAATAAAGAATGCATATATGCTGTGAATGAAATGGGTTAATGGAATGACTAAGTATATTCAATGTAACATATTATATATGTGTTAGATATATGTAATTAAACATTTTAATTTGTTTTAATGGCTTGAAATGATATTAAGAGCAAAATGAGATGTTATGTATAATTAATTATGCATTGCTAGAATGAGAGCAAAATGAACATGATGATTACATGCCATGGCCAAATTATGTAAGGTGTATGTAGTAATTTGGTTATGATTAAAGTTAGTGTAATGGAGGAAGTATATTTAACCCCATATTAAAGATAAAATTGGTTAGATTAGAGATGTTATCTTAGGTTGACTGAATGATATCTCTATTGGGGTCTTGATGTTTTATATGTCAAGGAGATATGATCTTGGATGTATATAATCATGAAATGAATATATATACATGTTATTAATTAGAATTAGGATATTAAAGATAAGAATGAATAAATTGATTATGCTAATTTAGATGGCTAAAAGCTTTAATGAAGTTCTTATGGTCATTATAAGCTTGGACTAATGTTTTATGAATGGTATTTAGAGTTCTTTTAGTGTTTTATGTATACATGATATGCTTGGGATGTGGGTGATTATGCAATTGCTCATTATTCATGCCCAAAGGGGTAATGTAATATTAAAGGTAAGAATTGAATGATTTATTAAAGTTTATGTGATTGTAATCTTGTAATGCAATATGGAAGTGCGATTAAGAAGTGACATAACTATAATCAACATCATATATGCATTGATTGTGAGTTTTATTGAGTTAAAGTGTTGATATGTGTATGTAATAAATGTAATTATGAGTGTGTTGGTGAAATTGAGTTATTTGATAATGATTATGGATAAACGTCTTTAAAAATGATTAATGCACATGCAAGAAGTAAAGATAAGCATAAGTATGGGATGATTTAATGATTATATATAAAAGTATGGAATTGAGTATATAACATGAATATGTGAAACATGAACCTAAGAGATGAATACTAGCTAAATGATCCAAAAAGAAGCTAAAGGATGTTATTATGAAAAAACCTATATTTAGTGTGTACATACATACATACACACATACACACACACACACACACACACACACACACACATACACACATACACACACACACACACACATATATATATATATAAGCATGAAACATTATGGAATGAAAAAGATATGTTGCATGCGGCTTATTCATGATCTAGCAGAATGGTTTAACAAATGTACATGAGTTATTTTTTGATGTATATGGTTTATATGAGGTTTATGATTTGTGCTATGATGGGTTATGTGAGCTATTAAGGTATGTAACCATACTTTTATCTTATTGATCATAACGTATAAAATAAAGGTTATTTATTAAATGAACTAAAAGCTTAATGTTAAAGAATATATGACAATGATACATCATGATAATGTCCAATTGAGATTTTAATATGATTCATTGTATGAGAAACATAATGATATAAAAAGTAAACACCTTGATATTTTTTCTTTCTTTGTATGGCAAAATGGCCTATATTGATATTGATGAGGCTTTAAGCATTTATCCAGTAGTTAAAAAGAAATAATATGTATGTATTTGGAAGAATGCATGAACAAGAAGATTATGCTTTAACCAAGAAGACTATAAGATCATAATTTATTTACGATAACATATATGGTACTTTGAAGAAAATACTATGATTAGTCTTATGAGGTTAATTAAATAAAAGTAGTATCAAAAAGCACAAAAAAAATAAACAAGTATGATATAAGCCCATACAAGTAAACAACTTAGATTAGGTAGGTTGATCGGTCAACTAAGGAGCATATCAACTGCTAGGGTACATCTATACCTCATTATGACTTTTGAGTCCAATAGTCAACCTTTGGGTCCAACAAATGATCTTTAAGTTTAACAAATGACATTGGAGTCTAGTAGTTGACCTTCAGGTCCAAAAAAGGATCTTTGTGGTCTAGTATGGCCTCTATGGCTTGGTAGTCCTATTATTTAGTTTCTAGCTTTTGTCTTTAAGTATGGGCAAGAATAAATAAATGATATAATGAGATTTTAAAATTTTTGATAATTTAATATAACTATATGTATTAATTATAGTATCCTTGATCATGAATATTATATAAGCAAAATAATTGTTTTAATTACAATTCAAAGTGTTTATGCTTGTTTTGTAAGTATTGTGAAGGAATGTTATCATACATGCCATGATTGTTTGAATTGTTATTTTGAATATGTTTAAGATGTAAATAACACAATTACATTAATACATGAGCATACATATATCATGTTAAATACACCACTAAGCTCTATGCTTAGCACATTATATTGTTTACGATGCATAGGTTATGAAAAATATTAGATGCCAAAGATTCAGGTTTCAGCTAATACAAGGAAGGCATGTAGTGATTTTGGTGTAGAATTAATTTACCATATTAAGTGTTTGATGTATTCTATATAAGAACATTTTGAAACCTATAAGTATGTATACATATCAAGTTGTATCTTTTAAGCTTTAGTTATTGTAATATTAAGGAGTTTGATTTGTATCATGGTAATGTAAACCTAACTATGGTATATAGTGGATGTATTATAGATTAAAAGTGTATGGTTAACTTTGAGCAATAAATGATTGTGTTTACATATATAAATTTGGATATGACTATTATGCATGTATTATTTGTGTGAATAAATGCTTTGAATTATGGATGATTAAAAGGATCAGGATGTTATGAATGAGATGTAATATACTTATAGAAGTGTTTCTACAAGTTTTAAAATTTGGATAATGTCAACACACAGTTGTTATGCTACTAGATTTTTAATGGAAGAAACCCAAGTTTCATAATATCATAAGATATTTTTATGGGTTGGTAATTAAAGTTATAAGTGTAGTATTAATAACTACATAAGTGTAAGAAGGTTGTCAAGCTGTGTGACGCTTTTTGCTTAAGCCTAATGATTAAACTAGGCAAAAGGTATCATCAGTACAACCATGCTTTACATATTCAAACCAAAATCGATAATTTAGAGCTATTGTCCATTTACATATCTTTTGTATCCTTTACATTAACTTCAAAACATTAAACGTGTACATGTAACCCTATGTAACAATTATTAAATATTAGTGCAAGTACATATCCAGCATGCAAATAATGCTCGTAATGGACTCTTTTTATTTGTTCATTTAACACATAAACTTCTATCATTATTGCGATTTGGTCTACAGCCTCACCCTACTCAATTAAAAATCTATGCATCAACAAAAGCCAATAGGTTGAGCATAATTGCTTAATGGTGTATTCTAACACTATGAAACTTATACTTTATACTATTGTTCAATTCCATATCAATATTCCCTTTTATCTTTTGTGATTTTTCATTCATATTTCTTATGCTTATGTTCTTATAAACATATCTATGTGTTTTCATTTATTTGTATACTTTTCATTCTTTTATACATTGCACTTTGGAACACTATTTCTGAACTTCTATACTTTTCTCTAGTCATAACTTAACTTATTCATAACAATGGTACTCATTTTTCTATAAAGCACCTAAGAATATGCTTTCTATCAATTTTATTTTACTTCCTTAAATTTAACATATTATCTATATCATAACATTTCTTATAATCTGTCTGTTTATGTGTGTGTTCGTGTATATATATATATATATATATATATATATATATAATGTCTTACTTTTATTCATAGCTATATTTTCCATATTATCTCTCCTATGTTTAAGAACATGCCTTTCTTTTTATCATATTAGATTTCCTAAAATTTCCCTCTTTAGTATTCATATGTATATTACCACTTAACTCATACAGTTCTATGACGCCCCTTACCCAATTCAATTGCTAGACCCGAATGAGAAGTGACACATAGATGATATCCAAACTACCCTCGTAAAAAAACCTGTATAAATTAAAACCTTTTTGAAAGCATTTAAACATGTATAAAGTTTTAACATCTTAACTTCTTTAAAAGCTCTTTAGAGTTTTAAAACAATTTGGGAAACATTATGTTGAAAATCCAATTGCATAATAGCTGTATAGGGACACTATCACAAAAATGAGTAGTAACTTACAAATTCAAAAACACTTTTATAATTCATTCAACACCATTTCACCATAATAGGATCCTTCTGATCCATCTCAATATCTTAACACAACACGTTCACCAAATCATACATTCCATATAGTAAAGATAAAGAAATCTAATATCATAGTAGTTTATAAATACATATTACAAAAGTGACTAAGTTTTGATAAGACTTGCAAAATAATTAAAATGACTAAGTTTTGATAAGATGTACAAAACAATTGAAAACTAGTCTAGGCCCAATTCCCTTCGTACAACATATGAGTGAACTAGATTCATGACATCCCATAATTTATATAAAGAAAATCAAAATATACCAAAAATCACACCTTTATCTTGATCTTCCTCATAGTATATGAGGCTTTAGCTTTAATCCATTCTTCATCCTACACATCACAAAAATAATGATATGCTAAGCATAAAGCCTAGTGGTGTATACAATATCACATGCATCATGCAATCACAAACTTATTATATTAAAAGTAGGCAATACATCACATCAATATGCTCATGATATTAATATAACATAGATTCTTACATGAACTTATTTTTATTGTTCAATGTTTCATAAAGTAACACATGCCATACGTTAGATATACACCAATCATATTGCAGCATGTATAATCATTTAGCATACTATTCTTTATTTAATCCTTCATTTTCATTAATTTTTTACTTATTTTAACAAGTCATTTCCTATAATTGATAAACATTATCCCAAATAGATAATAGGATACTAGACCATAAAGGTCTCATCCAAACCAAAAAGGTCTCATCCGAACCCAAAGGTCTCATTCGACCCATAAGTCATAAATCAAAACCTAAACCATAGGTCATAAAAATCTAGACTTATAAGTCTCATCTAGGTAAAGAAGTACCTTAGCAATTGCTATATACCCTAGTTGATCGATTAACCTATCTAGACTAGATTGTCAAACACTTACGGGCGAATAACCATGTGTATATGCACTACCTTTTGTGCTTACGATAATAACCAGAGACAAGCTCAAGCAATAAGGTAGGAAACCTAAAACTTTGGTTCATATGGACTATCTTAGTGCAAGCTCACCTAGACTTAATGCTATAGGGTCCGTACCAACCAACATAGACCTAGCATAGAAGAATAGAGCCCATGGCCCCTAGCCCATGGTCCACTTGGACAAGCTAAAGTCTGTGTTCACATAGACTAAAATAGACTCAACCTAGAATAAGGCCCAAGGCCTATGGTGCACCAAGATAAATTAAAGCCTAAGTCCACACAGACCTAACATTCACCATGGTCCGCACAGACCTATTGCCAAAAAGCTTCCAAAAGCTTAAGCATCCTATTTAAACTCTGACTTTTAATCCTATTAAAACTCCCTCTCTTCTGGACAGGGGAACTACCTACATAACCTATAAATACCCCCTCTATGAGGAGAATTGGGGAATTTGAATTGGAGAATTAAAGCCTAGCAATTTTGAGAGTCTAAGCCATAGACTCCAAAGTAGGATTCACTTTACTAGTTCTAAGCCCACAACAAAAATAATCATTCTTTCTATTCCCTACCATTGTCTTATTACTTGGCGCTAATTACAAGTTCAGATCTTAGGCTAATTTTGTTCATCATCTTTATTCATTCCATTTATGTTGTTTTTGTAATTAAGGATCTCATGAGATTAATCAATATGTGAGGTGATTCTATGTAAACCCCATGTAAATTATAAGAGTAGATTAAGGTTTTAAATTGTTTTTTTTATCACGTTTAACCATTTAGTAAATGAATGTAATCATTTTAGAATTGGTGCCTAAATCACATAGACTTATCTCAATGAATGTTAAGGTTTGTATGGACCTATTTTTTAAATATATGTGCGATATGAGGTCCGTATAGACTTTTGTTCAATAATAGCCTTATGTCCACCTTATTTACTCTATTTTAATGTGTTTTACCATATGATATTGATCTATATTTACACCTTTGTAATGTCATATAACTATTCTTCTTCTTAATATGCCTGCAATTGATATTTTGAAACTAATGTGTAGCCTATATAAACTCCCTTTCATAAGGAGATTAGTCCATATGGATATGTGCTTTATGTATGTGTACTTCACATTTTAGTTCACACGGACTCCCTTTAACAATGAGTGTAATTTGTACGAACATGTGTTATGAAATATAGTCCATATGAATATTGTTGTGATGAATTTATGTTCTCTTTTGCATGATTAGTCTGTCATCCTCTTAGTTATGATGATTATTTATGTGTATTCTATGACCATTTATATTTGTATGAAAATCTATTATACATGTTGTTATCATTCTATTTAGCTCTATTATTAGGTCCTCATGGACCTCTATTTGTGTTACTAATTTTTATCCTTTAGTTGTGTAAGATTCACCATTCTTACTAAATATGAGTTCTGGACGGATATATCTATTATGACATCTTGTAGTTCACACAAATATAGACCGAGGGCTATATTGAGTTTACATGGACTTGCTGATGTAGAGACATGAACAATAGCTTATTCTTTATTTGCTTATTTGGTTTTTATACCTTTTATTTCTTTTATTTATTTTAGGTTGTAATAAATGGTTTAACAATTTGTTTTACACGAAAAAGCCAAATCTCATATCACTAGTTTTTTATCTAATTAATTTGTGTTTTCTTAATAAAATGGTTTTGAGTTTTCCTTAATAAAAGTCACATAAAAATGTATTTTAACAAAAGCCCAATCTACTAGAGATGAAAGTAAGGCAATTATTGTTAATTCCTATAGAATTATAGGTAGTTGTCAAGGTAAATGACAACTAATAAATGATCTGATTTATGGATACTTAATTTTCACTTAAGCTTGTTGTATATTTTGAATATTGCTACTTATTTTCTCTATGTGAAAAGGTGACATGTATGCTTTAATTAAATTGCTTGCTTGCATGATACGGGATTGATAAATGTTAGAATACAAAGGAAGGTATATTATTGGGGCATAAATAAAATCTGATTTCAAGCCCTTTCTAGGTAAAATATTAGTGGTCTTAGTGTAGAGCCAGGTGGTAACTCCAAACACTATCTGCCTTGTCCCCAGTAAAACAAAAATTTATAGTGGCGACTCTACTAGGGACTGAGAATTGAATCAAAAAGTGCCCAAATAATATGCTTTCTAATATTCTAATTTTTATCAGTCCTAAGCATTTCAATCTACAAAAATTGTGTCCCTTTTTACCTTGAATGGTGTTGCAAACCATGAATCCATTTTTCATTCAAGAATGGGGAATTGCTAGCATATTCATCACTAACAAGCCTCATACCTTTGGGTATATGAAATGGTGAATTAATTGGTCACTATTATCCTTGATTGAAAAAAACCCGTTAAATGGAATCGATGCTTATAGAAGCCATGAAAGCCTTTACAGACCAAACCATAGAGCCCATGTAGTTAAGCTTAGTAACTTCCTCTAGGTTATAGGACCCTAAGTGTTTGTGATTGCATTATATATGGGCCTATTACATTTAACTCTATTTGAAATGGGGCCAAGCCTATTGTGCTTTTTTTATCTAAAATGGATTCAACCTAATATCACCTCAAATTAGGCTTAAATGTTATAGGCCATTATCTTGGTATTTGTAGATGTCTGGATTTTAGAACTATGATTATAACTAGAGACAGGCTCAAGCAACAAGGCAAGAAACCTAAAACCTTAGTTTCTATGAACCATCCTAGTGTAAGTCTACTTGGACTTGATGCTATGAGGTCTGCACCAACCAACATAGACCTAGCCTTAAAGAGTAGAGCCCACAACCTATGGTCTGCTAGGACAAGCCAAAGCCCATATCCACATAAACTAACATAGAACTAGCTTAAAGGAATAAAGCCCATGGCCCATCGTCTACCAAGACAAATCAAAGATAAAGTTCACACAAGCCTTTAAACCTTAAACTTAGTCCGCACAGACCTTTCATCGAGAAGCTTCTAGAAACTTAATCTTCCTATTTGGACTCTGATTCCTAATTTTACTAGGACTTCCTTTTTTCTAGATGGGAATACTACCAAGAAAATCTATAAATACCCCTTCCATTAATGTATTTGATCACTTACAACCCATAAAAAAATCCAAAATTTTGAGAGTCTAACCAAAGACTCCAAAGTAGGATTCGCTTTACTAGTCCTAAGCCCACACTAAAATAATCATTCTTTCTGAAACCTAACCATTGTCTCATTGCTTGGTGCTAACTTTAAGGTAATATTTAAAGGCTCTTTTCATTCTTCATTTATTCTATTCATGTTGTTTCTATAACTAAGGATCTTGTAATGCTAAAAAAATCTTGGTTTTTATGAATAGTACTTTTTGGGATGAATAGTGCTCTCGAGACTCAAAGTGCACTAAAGTTATTAGATAAAAGTATTAGTCATAAAATAATTTTGGGCAAATTTTGGAATCAATCAAAGTTCATTTGATTGGTTGAAAATGCTAAGAAAGTTTTTACAACAGTGTCTCAAGAATAGTAACCAATGCAAAGCTAAACCGTAAATAATTTTCAAAGTTCCTTAGAAAATTATGAAACCTATACAACTTAATACTAAAAAATTCCAACAAGTCTAATGACACTGGAATCAAAATTTTTAGAGATCGAGAAGTATTTTTATAAAAATTGGGTTATATGAAATTTTGCTTTTTAATTAGGACTTTTGCAATTTTTAAGCTATTATTTTTAGAGACTTATGGGGCATTAATTATTTAATTTTTCAAAGAAAAATTTGAGGACAAAAAAGTTAGTTCGATTTTTAAAATAATGGAAGATGAAGGGAAATAATTACTTTTTCATAATTTCTACACCCATATAAATGTCAAATTTTCTTAAGTTGGTCAATTATTAAATAGTGCCAATATCTCCTCCCTTCTCCCCTTGTTCCAGCCGATGCCTCCTCCCTATAATCCCTATTTTCTATTCTTTTATCTTTTATTATAAGCCAAATTAAGCCATGAAAATTGAATGGTGGCCCCTCTACAGTCTCTAAGAATAGTAGGAAGTAGAATTTTTTGGAAAGATCACATAGAAAGTTTGATTTAAAGACCCAATAAATAGTACCCATTTTTCATTCGGGTAAGTTTTTTTGAACTTTGACATTTTTTCTATGTTCCTCATGTGCCTAAGAGTACTTCTATGTGACTAGTTTCAATTTTTAGTGACCATATGATTTTATATGGATTTTAATGAAATGAATCTATATTTCAGAGTTGAGCAGGGCAACAAAAGGAACGACAAAGGGAAAAAGAAGGTGTGATCAGACCTCATGTGTGCATTTTGACTCATAAAGTAAGTGTAATCATTATAATATATTCATAGATGTATGCCTTAAATGTGTCTATATGTGTATTTGAAAGTATGTTATGAGAAATTGGAATTTAATGAATAAATGAAATGATTTAATGACAATGCCATAATTTTTACTTGTTTTTGATATATGTATGATGATGAAAATGAGAGTGTGAATGTATATTACCTTATGGCTAAAATTAGTGTTGTTATGCATAAGAATGTATATGTGAATTATGTAAATGTAATTAGAATAAATATGGTTCAAAGTGTGTATGGTATGCATTATGTGAGTGGTATGAAATTAATAAGCACATTGAATATGTGAAAATGAAATAAAGGGTGTAAAAACCTTTAGGTGGCTGAAATGTGCATATTGGTTTGTTATGTGCATATTTACTTAATATTTAATAATTATATATAAAGTGCATTATTGATGTATCGAGAGTGCTTTGGATGGGATTTAATAATTGTGAAGCATGTGATCAAAAGAATGCTTTGGATGGGAATGATGAATAGACTAAATGGTTCAAAGCACAAAAGTGTGCCATGTAGGTGTTAAAAATGCCTAAGAATGTGAAGTTAGGTAATACTAGTGATGGTGTGCATTGTGCCAAAAATTTCTATGCAATGGTGCATGCTGTTTAAGTGTTATAAATGTGTAAATTTTATAATTAATTAGCATATGAATAGTGCATTTGCTCATTTATGAGCTAAGTTGGCCGAAAGATATGTGGCATATGTTAAGTTATTTAGTCATGAAAAATGACTTACAATCATGCTAATAAGTGAATTATAAATAGAGGAAGCATTATGCAAGCACTTTTTGTAAAATGGACATATGGTGTGTTTTGATGTTATATGTTATTTATATGTGCCATATGCTTGAATGTGATATCTATGCCATGCATTAAATTGGTAATATGGTTTTAAGAACCATAAAGACATTTAAATGGAAGATATAGACTATATAAGCTAATTAAGCCTAAGTAAGGATGAAAATTTAATAAATGTAATTAATAGCCCATCCGAGTAAAACAACCTAGTCTAATAGGTTAGCTAGTCAACTAAGGTTATTAGTAGCTACTAGGGTACATCTATGCCTTTATATGTTGGCTAATGGGCTTATGCTATTTAGTGACCTTCAGGTCTATGTTGATATCAATTTTCAAGCCTACATTGCTAGATTGACCCTCGGGTTAATACTTTGGTCATAAAGGCCTTATGTATGCTATGTTAGTCTTTGAACTTATGTTGATATTGGTCTACGAACCTATGTTATGATTCGGCCGATGGGCCTATGTTATAATCAGTCTTTAGACTTATATTAGTAGATGACTTTTGGATCATTTGGAGTCATACTTGCCATCCACCTTGTTATCCTTAAAATCTTACTTTCTTTGATATGGGCAATTAATTAATGAAAAAAGGAACATGCATATTGAGAAAATACTATAAATTGCAAATTTAAGATAGCATGCATCATATCACAAGATATTTGACTTTATGTATATTCTTACAACTTAGCATTTCTATTGTACATGTACACACTGATTATTATGTTGATGTGATTTTTATTATGCTAAAATGCTTATAAGTAAATATCTATTTATGCATGAATACAATTGTTCTGCCATATCATAATGATTACACCACTAAGCTCTTACTTAGCACATCATGTTTTCTTTGCAATGTGTAGGTTTAAAAAGAACAACTTAAGCTCATTTCTTGATGTGATAAGATCTATAAGTGAAGATTTGTCTTTTGGTATATATGTTGTTATATATATTAGTTATGTGATGTAAAAAAATGTAGAAGCACTCATATATTGTAAATTGAGGAAAATGGGCCTACACTATATAATTATATGTTTTAAAATGTTGTCAATGTTTTGTAACCTTATTAAATATGGTTTTTAAATGATTTGCTTGTATGAGATCTCCTTCTAAGGTTGATATCATATTTTGTGTTGTTGATTGATTTAGAGTGATCAAAG
>CANXYI011098384.1:0-12909 GCA_948208565.1 Hura crepitans | reverse complement strand
CTTTTGTGGCAAAAAAATGGCCATTTCGAGCACTTGAAAATTGCCATTTCCACTAGAAAATGGCCGTTAACACCCGAAGCACCCATTTTCAAATTGAAAATGCCTGTTTCTCACTTTTTAGGATATAAATGCACTAATGTATCCATAGATCCTCATGCCTCTTGTGTTTATTTGCATTTTTTGTAGCGATGAGTGACAAATTTCTTTAAAAACTTCATAAAATTCTTAATCTCCCATCCACATTAGTAACTTCTATTCTGGCTCTCTATAGTGGCTTGAAATTTTTTCAAAGAGTTCATCTTAATCTGTCCTTCTTCAGGGCTGCTACCTAATTTTGGGACCAATAATTCCATGTCTTTTGATTTTCACATCAAGAATTATGCCCTCTATCTGAGGAGTTTGTTGCAATCTTAGGTCTGTCTAATTCCTCTGATACACTGCCTTACTCTCCGACTTGTATTCTTCGCTAACCGTATCAAGTGGTTGATGTGCTGGGAATATTACCATTAATAGTTGCTAGATATGTCCCAAGGGGGGAACCAGTCTCTTTAAATGCATTGCTAGCCTATGTTGAAGGTGACATGAGCATTCTATCCCTTCATTCAGTTGTATATTTATTCATCTTTTCCTCTAAATATATAATAGTTTCATTTAAAGGCTATTTTGGAGACTATCAGTTGTTCAGCATGGTCAATTGTTTGATAAAGGGCTAAATCCTTTTCCCTTAATTCTTGCTGAAACAATCCTCGGCTTTGATGCTATGCAAACTAGAGAAGTTGAGTTTTTCTATGGAAGCCCACTTCTACTTCAACTTTATTTTTTTAAGAACAGACTGCCCTAGAATGGGTTTTTGCCCTATCCTTTAGTTTGTCTTTTGCCTCGAAAGCCCTTTCAGGTTTTTATTCCTAGCAGACATTTTTTAGGGTAGACCGCCCTTATGGGTTTTCACCCTATCCCTTCCTTGACTTTTGCTTAAGATGCCTTTACAAGTTTTTATCCCTAACAACTTTTTTTTTGGTCTATTTATAATAAAAGCTTCATCTGTTAGATAACCTTCCCCCTCGTGTCTTTGGATCTAATAGTCTAAAGCATTTGTTGTCCCATGCCATCATGTCATTTTCCAAATGTTAAGTAATAGGTCTTTTAGCTGGGTGCTTTAACCAATGATAATATAAGTTTTAAGAACTCTTAGATTTTCTTATAGTAAGTGATGTGTAATGATGCATTAGACTATGTTCCTTTAGCTAGTTTTCATAAGGTCGCCTTTTACATCCCTGACTGATTAGTGAGGCAATTTAGCAAGACCCAAGGTTTTGTTACTTACCTACTGTCCTTTAGAAGGGGAAATCTATCTATCATTTTCATTGCTGGTTATCACAACCTATGGAAGTAGTTACCTTTAAAGACAAATATTCTACCTAAAGCTATTTGCAACTTTCAGACTTCTAATCTATATAAAGAATGGATAACAAGCCCTTCTTGGGACAATTGAGCCTAATGGTTGAAGATGGGTAGTGAGAGTAGCAATAAAAGGTAGAAGAACTGAATTTTTGTACAATATTATATTCCTTTTGTTTATAAAATGTTCGACTAAGCTTATTAAAGTGGTCATATCTATTTGCTTTATATTGGCATTTTATGATAATCACAACTGGACATTAATTTAATAGCACATTTCCTCATTTAACAAAGGGAGATCATAATCATATCTCAAACTCCTATGTTCAATTAGCCGTTGTGAGTTTTCTTAGTTAACTATTTTCTCTTAGCCCCTAATTATTAAATGGGATGCCTTTGTTTAGTTTTCACCCTATCGGGCTGCTTGCTTTTAGTAAGCAACCATTTTCTAGTTTTCGAATCGTAAGGCTATTTTTCTCTTATTTTCCTCATTAATTTATCTTTAGCCATAGAACCTTTTTAATCTATCTATGTTCATAGGCTCTTTGAGCTCATTTCTATCATAATCTATAAGGATTGTAGTGCCCATTGTCAATATTTATTTAAGGATGAATGGTCCTTCCCAATTTAGTTTGAACTTTCCCCTCGGATTAGTTATTCCTGGCCTTATCTGTTTGAGAACCAGCCCTCCTTCTTTCAGCTTATGTTTCATCACCCTTTTGCTAAAGGCTTATGCCATTCTTTTTTAATAAATCTAATTGTGATAATTAGCTTTTAGTCACTTTTCATCTAGCAAGTTCAACTATTGGAACCTTTGTTTTATCCAGGCTACCTTAGGAATCTCTGCCTCTATTGCCACTCTCAATAACTGGAGCTCGATCTCTACTGGAAGCACTGCATCTATCCCATATACTAAAGAGAATGGAGTAGCACCTATTGAAGTTTGAATCATAGTCCTATATCCCTAGAGAGTAAAGGGAAGTTTATTAGCCCAATTTCTTTAAGTTACAATTGTCTTAACCAGGATCTTTTTAACATTCTTATTTGCAGCTTTACCTACTCCATTGGCTTGTAGTTTATAAAGAGTGGATTTATGGTACTGTATTTTGTACTTGCATAACAGTGCCTTTTATTTTAGCCTAAAATTAGACACTGTCATCTAAGACTATATGGTGTGGAACCCCATATTTGCAGATTAAATTCTTCTCTATGAATCTGGCCATCTCTCTTACTCCCAACTTCTTAAAAGATTTTGTTTTAACCCATTTTGAGAAATAATCAATGGCTACCACATTAAAATGATGCCCATTCAAGGCTACCAGATGTATCTCTCTAATTATATCTATCCTCCAAGTAGGAAATGGCCAATGGGGTGATAAACTATGTAGTTTAGATATTGGTACATGTCTTAAATCCCCATATTGTTGACACTTATGGCACCTATGTACATACTTTGAGCAATCATGGTCCATAGTAAGCCAAAAGAACCCTTGGCGGATGATCTTTTTAGCTAACTCTAAACCATTCATATGTGTGCCATAAGACCCTGTATGTATTTCCTCCATAATATTTTCTGCTTCTCTCTCCTCTAAGCAACAGAGCAAAAGATTGTCTACTTGCCTTTTGTATAGGACCCCATTTACACTAATGAATTGAGCTGGCAACTTTCTTATTACCCTATTGTTCTTGTCTGTAGCTTCTTCAAAGAAGTTTCCATTCTCTAAGTAATTCTAGATATCATAAAATCATGGCTTAATTTTCTCCTATTCTACTTCTATTATATGTTTTGTCTCGTAGCAAGGCTTTTCTAAATTGGAAGTAATTATTGGCTTTATGACTACCCCTTTTCTATTATCCCATATAGATACTAGGGTGGCTAATGCATCTGCTAGTTGGTTCTCATCTCTAAGAACATGATGAAATGTGTACATTTCAAACTATCTGGTGATGGATCTCAAGTACTTTATATAAGGCATTAATCTTTCTTCGCGAATGGTCTATTCTTCATTAATCTGATACACTACCAATGATGAATCCTTAAATACCTCAACTATTTTTGCACCAAGAGCTAATAATGCTTCAAGCCTGAATATGCTAGCTTCTTATTCTGCCATGTTATTTGTAACTCTATGTCTTAGCATCTTATCTAGCAGAAGGTTTTCTTTATTAGAGGTTACTAGAATTACTCCTACTCCTGCTCCTTTACTATTTATTGCCCCAGCAAAATACACCTGCCTTCTTTAGACTATAATTGAGTTCAAGTTTTCATCTAGGAATTCAAACTCTAACTGCTTACCCTCTAATGGATGATTGGCTAAAAATTCTGTGATTACCCGTAAATTTATGGTCTTCCTTGTTATGTACTGAATGTCAAAGTCTTAAAGCAAGAGCAGCCATTTACTCATTCTTCCTGTCAAAGATGGCACCATTTGATGATATCTTAATACATTGTGTTTGGACATTGCCTATACCGTATATGATTAGAAATAGTGCCTTAATTTCTTTAAAGCCCACACTACTACTAAACAAATCATTTCCACTTGTATGTACTTGGCTTCATAAGGAAGAAACTTTTTAGCCAAGAAGTAAATTGCAAACTCAACCCCTAACTAATTTTCTTGTGCTACCATAGCCCCAACTATGCTTTCTTCAATAGATAGGTAAAGAATTAGTGGCTTTCCAAACCTTGGTGATTGGAAAACTGATAGGTTCAATAGATATTCCTTGATTATGTCAAACGCTTTCTGATAACCTTTATTCCACTTGATTGGTTGGTTCTCTCTGAAATGTTTGAAAATAGGCTAACATATGGTAGTGAGCTTAGTTATAAACCTATTGATGTATTATATTTTACCTAGAAATCCTCTTATATTTTTTCCTTTTTTATGACTGGCATTTCTTTGATTACTTTAACTTTATTAGGATCCACCTCAATTTCTCTCTAACTCATGATATACATAAGAGTTTACCTAAAGTTACTCTAAAGACACATTTTTTTGGATTCAAGTGCAAGTTGTATTTATCTATCTGTTTAAAGAACTTTTCCAACGCTTCAAAATGTCCTTCCCTCATATAAGATTTTATCATCATATCATCGACATATACCTCCACTTCTTTGTGAATCAGGTAATTGAGAATCTTTGTGGCCATCCTCTGATATGTAATTCTAGCATTCTTTAACCTAAAAGGTATAACTCTATACTGAAAGGTACCCCACTCTGTGATGAAGGAAGTTTTTATCTTGTCCTCTATTCTATTAAGCATCTAATTATAACCAGCATATCCATCGACAAAACTATACATTTTCCACATTGTGGCATTATTAACCAATACATTTATATAGGGTAATGGAAAGTCATCTTTTGGGTAAGCTTTCTTTAAATCCCTATAATCTATACACATCCTAACCTTACCATCTTTCTTGGCAACTAGCACCATGTTAGCTAACCAAGTCGAATATTACACTTCTAAAAACATGGCTTTGATTTGTTTTTGCATTTCTTCTTTTATCTTCTATGCCCATTCTAGTCTCATTCTCTTTAACTTTTGAATGGCTTTGATTTGTTTTTGCATTTCTTCTTGTTTTTGCTTTATCGATTTTGCTTCTAGGTATGTGTAGATGGCATGTTCAGCTACTTCTCAATCCACCCCGAGCATGTATTCATAAGTCTAGGCAAAGACTTTTTCATACTTTTTTAACATTATCTCAAATTTAATTCTCTCCTTAGGAGTTACATTAGATCCAATTAAGATCTCTTTAGGATTTTGATTAGTACCAAGATTAAATGACGTAGTATTAATTGAATTAATGTCAAACATATTATGTGTGCTGTGATTATCATTATGCATGATATAGTTAGATAAGATATCACAAAAATAAGCAAAATCATTCATCTTATTAACAAAAGAAATAGGAACATCATTGTTAAAAATCTTAGGTATATATAAATTATCAAAAGGGTTTTCATGAGGGTTCTCCTCTTCTATTTTCTTCTTTCCCTTATCTTGCAGCATGGCAGTAGTTAAAATCTCTTCCTTGTGTACGACTTCTAATTTGGCTAAGTTGGTCATAATTTCTTCATCCTAAAAGTCTGAAGTGGTTTTTACCTCATCTGTAGCCTAGTTAAACACAGCCCTAAAATTCTCAAACCTTGACATGACTTTCCTCTTAATGACAGCTGGCTCTGACTCTCTATAGTAGTTGACATTTCCCTTAGTTCAAACAAAACTCTCTTCTAATGTTGGGATACCCTTTCTTGTCTTCTTTGGCTCTAAAGTCTCTACTGTATATCCTAACCCTTTTTAATCCTTCTATCCCTAAGGTTGAATGGTTGAGATTGAATCATCTAAAGCATGTCCCAAACCAGCACTAGGAAAATAGTTAATCATTTTTACCATATTTACCACCTTGGGATCGTCCCTTTTTTCTTCTCCAAAGATCCCAACAATATGGAAACCACTAAAAGGCTGGTTGGCTATCTTGAGAATTGAAACTTGATTCTCTCTTACAACCCTAATTGTCACTATCTCACCATCATGGGGGATTTTTATCATTTGATGCAGTGTCAATGGAACTTATCCCAGCTTATGGAACTATGCTTTTTCTAAAAGCAAAGAGAAATTTGCAAGGATATCGAGCACTATGAATTCCACATCATCTATAATCACCCCTATCTTGGCCTTGACTTTGAAAGTGCCATATGCTTGTCACTTTATGTTGTCATAGGCCATAATAGTGAGTTTGGACTTAGATATCATTAAGTCTTTAATCCCATATGTAGCTACTACTTTTAGTGGGCACACATTAATTGATAACCCATCATTAACCATTACACATGTCGTGCGCTTACTATTGACTTGCTCTTTTATGTATAAAGGATGATTATGATGATGCCCTTTAGGTAGAAGGTCTATATCAGATAAGCTGACCATCACTTTTTCTTCCCTTTTTACCATTACCACTAGCTTAAATGGCAATATGGTTATTGAAACTGTTATAGCACATAAGGCTTCAACCACCTTTTGTCGATGAGAGGAGGATTGGTGCAATAGGTCCCAGATTGAAATCTATGTAGGAGTCTTCTTCAGTGACTTCATCACTGCTTCTTCTTCTTTCTCCACAACTAGGGGAATTGGCTCCTTCTCCACTGAAGGTACTACCTGACCACTTCGAGTTACTGCTTTAGTCTCTCCTTCTTCACTCGATTTTTGCTCTGAATATGAATCTACCCATAAATCTTGGACCTATTCCTCTAACTCCCTTTCATTGTCTGGAGCCCATATATCTATTAGATAAATTGAACCCTGACTTAATTCTACTCTTCTCTACACTGCTAGGTAGTCATTTCCATATAAGTTTCAAAGCATATACAATCCTGGCAAGCCTAAATTGACCATGTTGATAGGTTATGGAACATTTGAGTAAGCACCTTGACCCTTTTATCTCTTCTCTAGATTAGGGATCTATCTTAAGTATAGCTATTATCTATGTCATGGCCTATATGCTGATGATACTGATAGTACAAATCTAATCTGTGATAAGGTTAGCCATCATTCTTAGTAGGTCAAAAAGGAATCGATTGAAGTTTTCCTTCTTTTTGGAATTGCTTCAGGCACTAAGACAGTGGTTTACACAAGTTCGAATAGTGCCTAGCTATAGCAAACACTTCAGCAGTCTTATCAAAATTTGTTTTGGTAAAACCCATTCCACTCAAGCTTTTAGTGTTTGGATTCCTTCAGTTGTTGAACCTTCTTGATCTTTTTTTCTGCTCATTATACTTTTCTTTTATGTCTATCACTATATCCTTTAGTGATTCCCAATCCTTTAACCCTTTCACTTTCAAACCATCCTTTAAGTATTAGTTAGCATTCTTGATAAACATGTACATCTGGTCCGATGTTTCTAGCTTCCTCCTTATCTCTAAAACACTAGACCTTCATCTTGACAAGTACTCTATAAAGGTCTCATTGGATTTTTGCTTAAGTAGCTCGAGATCCTTTATCGTAACCTCCATGTGAGTGCTACAATCATACTAGCTGATGAAAGCTTCTGTGAACTTTCCCCAATCTTCTTTCACTTTCCTTTCTAACCCATCATACTAGTCAATTACTCTCTCATACAGCATTAGGCTAAAATAGACTACTTGATACTTCATACTAAGCTCTATGCCCCTTATGACTATAGCATACTCCTTCACATGGACCTTTGGGTTAGTAGTCCCATCAGACTTGGTTAGTTTTGACATCTTGAATTTGGAGGGTAATATCTCCTCAAATTCTAAGGTGAGTTTATCAGGGTCTAGTCTCTTATGCATAGTGATAAGCCTGGTCATTGCCTCCATTTTCTCTTCTACCTTCTTTATGGTGGCATCCTCAAATCTTCGGGGTGTAGCCAAATCATCACAAAAATCATACTCCAGGTTGAAGTATTCAGCTTTTTAGTCATTTCCCCTAGCACATGTAGCTTCTTTCCTAGTGCCAATTCCCTTAGAGGTAGCAATAGTCTTTTTAGCAGGTGTAGCTGCTATATCTTCTGCAAGTGGTGGTAAACCAGTAGCAAGAATAGCCTCAGTAATTACCCTTTAAATTATGTACATCATCCTTTTTGCAAACTCCTCAAACTTTTGGTCAATTCTAGCTTTAAAGTGTGGAGTAGAGGAATTGCTTTCTCCTTTTCCAACCATGACTGTTGGATTATGAGTGGTAGAGATAAGTTCTTGTCTACTTATTCTTTTGTCTATCCCTCATACCTAAGTGGCTCAAGGATCTATGATGCTTGTAAGAATAAGGGTTAGAAATGATGAAATGAAAATGCATGTGAATACATGAAATGCTAGTGCATGTTCATGTGTACAACAATAAACACAAGTAAGAGCCTTGCAACTTTATTACTTCCCACACATGAGGTCAATGTGTTCTTGCCTAGGAGGGCTTACCTGTGGGACATCGGGGGCCCCAATAGGTTTAAATAATGAATAACCCATAGTTGAACATTATTTCTCACATAAAAAAGAACACATGAAAGATAATTGCCCTATATATGTTGGATACATTTGATTAAGCCAAAATGTAAGGTATAACCTATTCCAATTAGAAAAAGCCTAATAGGTTTGATAGCATTTTGAGATGATTAAGTCATATTTCATGTATATTGGCCCACATAACGCATACTGCATCATTAATCGAGGTACCTAAGGGAAGTTGTTATTGGTCATTTGCATGGGCTCATGGTTTTATTGTGCAAGTTAAGGTCATCCAAGCATGGTCCCTCTATAATAGGTCTATCTTGTTATGAGCATATGATTGATTGGTTCACCATTTCATATACCTTATAGGTGGAAGGCTTGGATTTGATGCCACCTCTAATAATCTTTCAATTTGAGTGAAATTATGTTTATGCCTCAAAATAACATTAGGGTATAAAAGGGGCACCTAACTTATTCTAAGGGTCTAGCATGTAATGCAATTTTCAAAGAAGAATAATATTATAAATTCAAAATATGAAGTTCCATATTAATTTTAGGTACTTTTGGAGCAGAGTCTCATGATGTCCTTAGTGAAGTCACCACTATTTGCATCTTTTCCTTTCTAAAGCCGGTAAAATTGAAACAACCAAATAATTAACCTAAATCTCACTCCTCGAGTCTCAAAAGATGAGAAGGAAATTAGAGGAATCTTAAGCCACCCTTATTTGATTAGCTTAGAAATAGCGAGTTGGGCACCACAAGGTAGGAGTCACCACCTAACTAGAGTTGGGAAATACCTTGTAAGGCCAAAACTAGAGTGGTTCAAAATCTTACTCTTATTTATACCTCAAGTTAATATAGAAATTTGATTTGAATTTATAATATTATTATTTTTTCTCAAGTAGGTTCTAAAAATAAATTATGGATTCACATAGAAGGAATGGCAAAACATATTTACATAAATAAAATGCTTGAAGTTAAAAATACCATACATGAAATTAGGCAATTGATTATTTTTTTCATGCAAAAATTCATTTTCTACTTGTTACAATGTTCACAGAATATACAGGGAAATGACTGAATTAAAGATAGATTACATGGCAATTACTAAAAATACATACTAACCAAATGAAAATAAAAATAAAAATTACATTTGAAATATCCTAAAATACAATCTAATGAAATGAATAATGATAAAGAGAGTAAGCAAATGAAAAATAAAGAGCAAAGACAATGGCAATAAGAAATAGAAAAAAAGTATGGTAAAAGGCTACTTCACCAGTATTTAGTGAGATGGCAAAAAGAAAATATAATTAGGTCCCCAAAAATCAAACAACTCGTATCACAATAAAAACAAAAATGTTAGTATACAAAGTAAAATGGATAGATGAACAGAAATAAAATAAAACAAAATAAATAGTCAAGTAAATACAACAAAAATAATGTACAAAAAATAAGTTATCACATCTAACTGGTAGATGGATAAAAGAAAGAAAGCTAAAAGAAAGGGGAGAAAGGTTGGTAGACCCATCGTATATATTTATGTTTAGAAAAGATCTTGAAAAGATTTAAAAATTGTGCAAAAATTTTTATAAATTTTGAAAATAGTGTTTGAAAAGTGTTTTTTTTAAGCTTATGGTGCATGCATATCAAGAAAATGACCTCCCTTTTAAAAAATTCACTTTCAATATTTATACACAATTCCCATAGTAGAAAATGACCATTTTCCCCTTTGTAATGGTCATCTTAGCGAAAATGAATGTTTTTACAAGTAAAACGGCTATTTTCCTTGTGGAAATGGCTGCTTTCAAAAACTTTTGAATTTTTTTATCTGTACCATGAGGGGCTTCACCCTTTACACCCCCTTCATGTCAGTGTTGGGTATCGATATGCTTGAGCCCTCAACCCACCACAGATGCCTATTTTTCTCACATTTCAAGTCGTACTGCAAGATTTTTTAGGTCAAGCAAAGACTTAAAGGAAAATTTTTAAAGAAAGCTTTGAGATCTTCAAACTGGACATAAATGTCCCTATTTATTAGGATTTTTGTCCTTTTTTCATCATTAGGCAATCCGAACATGAGAGCCCTAGAAACCCAGTGTCTATGATATCTTTATAGATTAAGGATAGTGAATTCTTTCTCATACTACCCTATAGGCTTTTGTTCTTACTTATGGTCTATAAACTATCACCTTCTAACATCTAGGTAATCTTCAGTGATATACTTTTTGTGAAACTCAAACAAGAAAAGATCTCATCGCTATTCTTCTTATGTCATATGCTCAGTCAAATTATCCCACCACTTAGACACTTTCTCTTGCAATAAACATATAGCACAAATAACTTTCTTTTTCGGGCTTTATGATCATTATAGTGCGGTTTAACCAACACTATGCTTTTCTAGGTTCTATCGCACCTTTACCTTTGAAATCCTTTCCTCCCATCTTCTTGATCAACTCTATGTTGGTCTCTTAAAGGGCTAAAGGAAACTCTAGCTGCTATGGTGCTAGTGGTCGTAGAGCAGTTGTTGTAGCCTATCTCAAAAGCTATAGCATTTCTTATAAAAACACTAGCCAAACCTATGCTAATAATGATACTCACCTTGTAATACTAATAAATACAGAGGCAACTCTATCAAACTCCTATCCCATTGACATGAATGCTTGAATTTCCTTCTCCTCACATGGTTAACTCATCTTATAGGTACAAGAATAATTGATAAGCCTCATAACAGAAATTATTTAATGTATAGACTTAACCTTAATACACTCATTGTGACACCCTGAATTTTGATCCAATTAACCTATATATAAAGTGAGAATTAAAGGAAACTTTAGAGAATAAAATTGATGTATGGATAGAGTAGAGTCAGTTGGTGTGAACAACAATGAAAATTCATCGAGGGATATAATGGTCATTTTCCAAATTATTAAGGGTAATTCTTAAAAAGGGTGATTTAAGGCTTAATAATAAGTGGAGCATGTATGAAAGAGGTAGAAACATGAAAATAACATGAAAAGAATATAAAAGTGTGAAAAGAATGAGGTTTGGGACCTAATCTTCATAAATGGTAACACCGGGCAATGAATAACACCACCTAGGACTAGTTGGGCTTATTGTACCAAAAATAAGTATTAATGAAAAGACAATGGGGGAAATTTTGGGAACAATTTGAGGTCATATAAGTGGTTAAATAAGCAAAAGAACTTTGAAATGCAGTGTCTCGATAAATAGTAACCTAGTTTTAGCTAAATGATAAAATATCTAAAATTAAATAAAATATATCTAAAAATATCATGAACGGATGGTGAAAAATTCAAACTAAGCTAATGGTACTAAGGTTGGAATTTTTTTACTAGGGGAAATAATTTACTTAAGTAAATTAAAATGGTGATTTATTGGTTTTGTGGGTTTTACTCAGTTAAAAATTAAGAAATTCAAGAGAGACACTAATTAAAGTATTTCTAAATTTTTGGTTCCAATAATAGAATTTTTTGAGGCCTCTATGATCACAATTGAATTTTTATGCACTAAATACCTTAGAATTAATCATAACCATTGGATCTTAAGTGAATTAATCTTAGCCAATGAAGGAGGTGTACATATAAGGTCAAAACATCTGGAATTTTTGTAGAGGATTAAAGACTTCAACTTCCACCTAGAACTTTCTTGGCCAAAATTTCAAAAACACTCCTTCACCCTGATTTTTTTATCTCCTTTACCCAAAAATGTTATGATACCACCCAAATCAATTGTATAGAATTTATCTAACACATTTCTATAGCCTAAAAATGGGTAAAATAAGTAAAACATGAAGATTAGGCAAGAATCAAGTATAGAGGAATAAGGAGTTTCAAATGTCATATAGTGGAAAGTTGGTTACTTTTTTTAGGTTTATTAATTTACCAGGTTATTTAGGAGCCAAAATAAAGGACTCTAGTATTAATTTTGAGTTTGGAGTAAGCATAAATTTTTTATGAATTTTTCAAATGAAAATTACATTATGTCTATAGTGAATTTTAGTGGTGAGCATGGGATGAGCAAATTAATGGTGTGGAAGACAATTTGGAATCAAATGAACTCATAAGTAAGTCTATTAACTAAAATATAAGCTTATTTGTGTGATTAATAAATTTCAAGTATATATGTGTCTATAGAGGCAAATTTATGTTGTGTTTAATATAAGAATAAGGCATGATTAAGTTATATAAATGTGTATAAGATGATTTAATTAGCTGGTTTATTAATATAGAGGAATTGAGTAAGTTGATCATATATGGTTATATGGAATTTAGTTTATGTAAGTGATGAAATGGTTGACTATATATATGTCAATATGAAACTTGTAGGAAAATAATGGGATATAGTGAATAAAAGTATGATAGAAAAATAAGGTTAGATTGTTTATGGTGTGAACATAATAAGTTTTGAAAAGTATGGTGCAAAGAAGGTGTATGAATATGTAATAATTTTTAAGTAGAAATTATGAAATATATATATTAAGGTTTGAGTTAAGTGTTAATTCATGTATTAAAATTTAGGGTAA
>CANXYI011098340.1:0-10956 GCA_948208565.1 Hura crepitans | reverse complement strand
AGGGATTGAGAATCACAAGCTAAAAGTGCCTAAATAATATGCAATCTAGTATTCTAATTTTTTTAATCCCATGCATTCATTCTATGTAAACTATCCCTTTTACCCTAGATGGTGTTATGAACCATGACTCCATTTTTCATTTAAGAATGGAGGAGTGCGAACATAGCCATCACTCACAAGACTCGTGCTTTGAGGTATATAAAAAGGTCAACTAATCGGTTGTTATTATCCTTGATTAGAAATGTGCATTAGGAAGGACCTCCGCTTATTACAGCCATAAGCTTTTTTTACCAAATCATAAGCCTATATAGTGAAGCACAGCAACTTAGCCTAGGTTGTATAACCCTAAGTGACTATGATCAAACCATGAATGATATGTGGGCCTATCATATTTAACCTTATTTGAAGGGGGGGCAAGCCTATTATGCCTTTTATCTGGAATGGGTCCAACCTAATTTTGCCTCAAACATGACTTAAATGTTATAGGCCATTATCCTTGCCTATTCCTCAAATACAAGAGGTTATTGAGCTTAATTAAACCTATATTCAAACCTATGTATCCCTCAGTGATGCTTAGGTAACCCTACCTAAGAAGAATGACTAAGACCATGTGTGTGGGAGTAATAAGGTTGGAAGAATTATTGCTTGTGTTTGTCCTTGTACATCTAACATATATCCTTTTTGTATACACACGTAATATATTGTACCTGCTACATAACATTAACTTTACATCCTTCTCATTTATATCCTTCTTATATACTATTTGTATATCATGCTTTCAATACACATATATAACACTATACCTATTACATGACTTAAACTTTGTATACCATATGTACCTCATAAACTTTTACATTTTCTATCCTAATGCTCATGCATTAAGTACATGACACGTTAACCATGCATCGAAGACTGTTATCTTGTGAAGGATTATTAACTTCTTACTCATACATCATATTCATACCATGTATCCACACATTTGCACCATTCATGTATAGGGCAAACATTACATATCATGCATCATTTTAGATAATTCATGCATCATCACTAACCCTCTATTTTATAGCCACCATTGATCCATCTATAGCCCACCATAGAGAACGATCATGTCCAGAGATGAACTAGTGATAAAAACCATACAAAATGAGGTCTTTCAGGATATAGAGAAAAAAAGATGATGGCTACCATAACCAATGCACTATTAAGCATGAATGCCCAGTAAGATAAAGGTCAAACTTTCACTGCTGATAATAGCAAGAAAGAGATAGCTGATGACCATCTTTTTGATGATGAAATACCCCTTAATAAGACTAGCTATAATAAAGTTCCACCACCCAAATATGATATAGAGGATCCTATCAATAAACTAAATGAAAAGCTAGAAGCCATGAGTCACCTAGTAACCAGAGGCAAAGATATCAATCTAGAAGGCATCAGTCGAAAGTCTGATCATACCATGCCTTATAAATTTAAGATGCTAAATTTGAATAAGTTTGATGGCACTTCTAACTTGAGGAGTCACTTGAACCAGTATACAATAGCCATGAGGTCAACCAACCTATTGAAAGCACAAATGGTGAGCTTGTTTAGTTTGTCTCTAACTGGAAAAGCCCTAGACTTGTACTATAGCTTAGAAAAGATGACCAAAGTAAATTGGGAAGAAATGGCTCATGTATTCAACAGGCAATACTCAAACAATTCAACCATAGAAGTAACCCTCAAAGACTTACAATTGGTGTGCAAAAAACCTAAAGAAACCTTTTTTTGAATATTTAGAATGATGGAGGGGCAAGGTGCTTAAAATGAAAAACAAGCCAAATGATATTGACCAAATCAAGATGTTCATCAAGAATGCTAGTAGCTACATGAATGTTGGGCTCTCTAGTAAAGGTATTACCATATGGGAATAGCTTAAAGACATAGCTGTCGATCTCAAACTAGCATTCTAGAATAACGGATTCGAGAAGAATGGGAAACCTGCCCATTAAGATGATAATTCAAGCTATGCCACTAATGTCAACATGGTTAGGACTTGCCAATTCTCTAAATTAGGTAATCCCCTATCTTAGTGCTTGAATAAGCTCATAAAAGAAGGAAAATTGCAGCCACTAATGCGTAAGTCAAGTATTAATACTCCTCCATCTAATCATAGATCTGATCTATATTATGCTTACCATTAAGTTATAGGTCATCTCATAGACAACTGCACCACTCTCTGTCATGCCATTCAAGATCTCATTGACGCATAATAAATTCCTGATCTAAAAGCTTATAATCTCCACCTCTCTTTTTCAATTTAGTTTAGTTGTGAGCTTTTGTAATCTTTTCAATTGCTTTTTATTCAATAAAATAAGACAATGAATTTATTTTTAGTCATTTGTATAATTACATTTTGTCTTTAATCTAGAAAGGGGATAAGCCTGGATCACGTCAATGCTCACTACTTAAAGATGGATCAATGACTAATAGGCATCACTAGGAATCATGCATCACTAAAAATGACACACAACATAACATTGACATCATATAAGTCATAACATGCATCATACGTACATCTATTAGACACTATGACTTCATCATGCATCTATATATGCATTAACCATCCACCTTGTATCACATTAACAAGAATAACATGTAGAACTCACCATGCATTCACATTTGGAAAACACATATCATCTATCATGTAGATTTCATTATAAGTGTAACATACATCCATTATATATTCCCAATTATGTCTAGGCATGTCATATATATACCACATGTATTTGAATCATAAAAGTTACATCCCATGCATACACTTGGCATACCATAATCCATCACATAATCTACATTATGTCTAGGCATGTCATGTATATATAACATGCATCACTAACATTTAATCTTACAATCATCCATATAATTTAAGCATAGCATAGCATAGCATCATGAATGCTTGAAGCATGCATCATATCATATTAACAAATAAATCATGCTAACTAAGAGGATTATCCTTTACTCAGGCTCTTCAAAGGAAAAGACTCAACTCCTCTACCTCCTTTAACACTCTTCACCACAAAAATGGCAACCACACCTGAATCAAAAGGCGAAAGTCATTTTGTTACTAGAAACATGTTTAACAAAGTGATGGTAGTATTAGAATGAAGAATGATAGCACTCATAGAAGAAAAGATGTGAGAGAAGTTTGAAGTCCAACAATAAGGTGTTGTAATGAACCTGATGGGCATGAATTTGACCATAAGAGCAAGTAATAACCAAGCAACTAGGCTAAGGAAGATTTCCAGTAGACTTCCCCATCTGAATAAGTCTTTGTCCATGATGCTTAAGGAAGTGAAAAAAGAGAAACTTCTCTAACCTTTAATACCTGAACACCATTCCTTACCACTTCTACCTAACCATCACCATGACCTATACTATGTTTATCATTAAAAGACTGGCCACCTAACTGACAATTGCAAAGCCCTTTATTGAGCCATCCAAGATCTCATAGACCATGTCATGATACCCTGCCCTAAATATAACTCATTACTAGACTTAACCACTATTCCTCAAATCTCTAAAAAATAAGGTGATCTCTTTCTGACTTTTGGTCTACCACTTCATAGAACAACTGCAAGATATAGAAGGATCCAATAAAGATGTGAAGATTGTCTTTGTTTTCTTTTCTACTTCTTATCTTGCTTTTATGTTGGAACAATTAAGCTTTAAATAAAACATCATTTTAAGCATCTTTGTGTACCACAATCATTGCATAACATGATACTATTGAAAAAAAACAAAAAAGAAAAAAAAGAAAAAAAAAGAAATAAATATAATCAGTTTATTCCATATCTATTACAAATAATATATGAAGGCTTGCCACCATTACACACAATTTTGAAGCTCAAAACTTGGTCTTTCCTTGTAAAGCATGAGAAATATCCCTGAATGTGAGATGAGAGAAAACAAATAATAAGCTGGGGGCAACTACACTCAAAAGAATGCCTTTTGTTTGAATCCTAAAAGAAGTCCAATTTTAATAGGCTTAAACCTAAAGCATCAAATTCATTACGTATCATCATTTTCAAAGCCTAAAAGTTTGTGGCAATCACACTAAAAAGCCAAACCTTTTTTTGATTTTTGCTGACACAAAAATCTAAAACTCAGAAGGTGATAAATTCAAAAAGCCTATAATAGTAAACATATTTGCCTTAAGCCTTAAACAATTGAGCATTCCCTTTTCAACTATGGCTGCCCTTATTTAAAAAGAAATGAGTTTTTTAGTTCTCGCTAGGCTAATCAATTAAGAGTATGAAACTAGGCAAATGTTAGGGAAATTGAAGAGAAAATATTTAGTTAGAAAATCTTAACAACTGACTAATAATAGAGATATCATCAATGCAGTACTCAAAAAGGTCAAAAGAATGACATTCAAATCACAAAAATTCCAGATGCTAGGGGCATGAAGTTGGTACCCTCAATGAACTACTTATGAAAAGCTTATGTCCTATGGCAAGAGCTCCAAAACATATCGTTACATTTTAAAAAGTGCATGTCTAGACTCAATTAACAAAACAATTAGATCCCAAGCCTTAACAAAATATAGATAAGGTGAATTCAAAAAATATATATATATATAAAAATGAATCAAAAGAATAAAGAAGCTCGCTAGCTTGGTGACTCACAAAGGGTATCCTAGGCAAAAATTAGAGCATTGCTCGCTAGATTAAACACCTAAAAAGGGCAGTTTAGGCCAAAATTAGAGGTTGAGAGAAAATTTTTAGTTGGAAAATCTTTGAACCAAAGTAATAACAAGAGTACCTTGTTATGTAATCACATATATTTACATGCTCATTAATCATAATTATTCACTCTTTATACTTACATTCTTAAATGCCTTTTATGGCAAATTGACATTTCACCCAAGCTGTGGCCTCACCATTGATCACCATAACCCAACTTCCTTCTTAACACCTTCTCTACCCTTTCTATCACCATAACTTAACCTCTTTCTTCAAGAGACATCTTATTCTCATTAGTCCAACCTAGCCTACAAGTTCACTACTTCACTCTTTTCTCAAACCTAACCTTTTCCTATGAAAAGTCTGAGAGGAGAATGATCCCAATAACAAAACATGTACTGTCTCATACATTTAGAAACATTATCATACATACATCACAAACAATAGTTTTACTCACTCACACTTATTTACATATCAATTTTAGGAAAAAGTAACCATTCTGCATGTTCATACATTTGTCTTCATACATCTATCACAAAAGAAAATTCATTTGCTGTAAGAGAAAATGCATCAATTGTTCAAGATACATCAACTTTCGTCATTCATTTATCATAGCAAAAAAAAGGTACCATGATGATTCATTCATTCAATCATCTAGGAAAAAGTAATATTCATGTCTTACATGTATTTACCATTCACTTAGATTCCTCACGCATTTAGGAGAAAATAAGTAAAACACACGCATTACTACATTCATCAGAAATGTATCATTCACTAATCAATCAAAAACATATCTTATTACATTCCTTCACCGAGAAGAGATTAGGAACCAATTTGCATATCACTCATTCATCACTAAATTCATTCACCCATACTTATCTAAGTAAGCACATAGTCAATAGATACATATATGCCCATTTATGACATATTCACATTAAATTACTTTATCACCACATTCATTCACTAGAGTCATCTTATTCACCGTAATTATCCCCCACCTTTATAATTTCACGCTCATTCCTAGATAGAGTGCATTCATTCATTAAAGTCATCTCACTAATCACCTTTATGTTTAAATGATAGGATAAAGTGCATTCACTCTTTTAAGAGAATATTAGGTCACCAATCACAATACATATACATATATTTGCACATGTATCAGCACAATCACATAGCCACATTAATTAGGCATTAATGTATCCTATATGTAGTCATATACTTTAATCACATAGCATATATACACATTCATTAAGTTCACAAGCATTAGTGTAAACAGCTAGCTCACATAGCCCAAGAACACAAAAGGGAAGTAACATGCATGTGCATAGTTTTCGCATTTCATAGAAAAGTTTCATGCAAGGCATTACATTTATATTAGTCTATATCAATTCATATGTGCACACATCTCTTAGCCACATAAGTCATGCACACTCACATGCATTAGCCACATGGGTAAATACATTTAAGCCTCTAACTCATGCATCAATCATTCACTTATATTACACATAACACATGTGCACGTAATGTCACGCACATACTTGCATGATATTAATGTCCTTAACACTAGATATGGTTTAAACTAATACTTTAGACCTATCACCATATTAGGTTCTGAAAGCATACTTTAGACCTATCACTAAATATGGTTTGGTCCATGACATCAAACTATTCCTCAGACCTAACACTAGATTTGGTTCACATACTTAGACTATCACTAGATTCAATTCAATTAGTATACTTTAGACCTATCACCAGATTTGATTCGGTCAGTATCTCCAAACTCATCATTAGATTTTGTTCAGTTTATTTGCAACTTACAAACTTGAAAGCAAATAGGCACCCATATTTAGTGTAGTTTATCTTCACTTGAAGAGAAATAGGCACCTACATTTAGTGTAGTTTTCTTCAACTATAAGTAACTTGAAATTCCTTTGAAGGCAAATAGTCACTTGCATTAAGTGTAGTTTTCTTTAGTTTAGCATCCTACAATTCCTTTGAAGGTAAATAGGCAATTGTATTTAGTGTAGCTTATCTTCACTCAAAGGCGAGTAGGCATCCATATTTGATTTAGCTTACTTTTAAGCCTTATCTGGAAGTATCAAAGCGAAAACATGTTCTGATTTAGTTGGATTTTTACTTCACCTTGAAGGTAAATAGGCACCCATATTCATTATTGTTTTCTTCACAATATCAATTTTTTTTGAAAGAAAAATACCACTTAGGTCTAGCAAGCTTTTGTAAATGATTTAGAGGCAGGCATCCGTATTTGATGTAGCTTTGCACTAGTTAAGTATACTTTCAAGTAAGTATCTCTAACTAAAGTACTTGATATACACTATTGCTTTAGCACTTTATAGCACACACCAAAGTGGGGGCAACTGTAAATGCCTCAATTTTAGGTCTAGGACTTTCTTATATATTCAAACTTTGACACCAAAAAGCTCGCGATGCAACTCGAATTACAAAAAAATGGGAATCTATGTTAGAAGTAAAGGGTTTAGGCTAATAGGCCAAAGCCCAAAGCCCGATACTAATTCTATTGGGGGTACAGGGGTGAAACCCCTATGGTACTAACCTATTCACTTTTTTTGGTCTACGATAATCACCAAAGATAGGCTCTTAAGCAATGGCATAAGCCCTTTAAGAAGTAAGTCAACATGAACTTATTTTAGGGTATGCACGAACATACTCTACCTAGTTTCCTACTAGCCTAATCATTTTTACCAAGCCCAAGGTCTATGGTTAACTCAAACAAAGTCCAAGTTTATGTATGTATAGACTAACTCAAATCTAGCATATAACCTAGCCCAAAGTCCATAGATTGGTAGGAAAGCATACAACATAGGTCTTTATGGAGTAAGTTGTATAAGTTAGCACGAACTTACCGATGTAAAATCTTTCAAAAGAGAGATTTTCCTATTTATATTATGAATTTTAATCCTATTAGGATTCCACTTTCTTCAAATGGAAAACTCTTAAACCTAAGCCTACAAATACACTTCTTGGTTAAAGAGAAGGAAGGATGCTAAGAATCAAATTCACAATAGCAAATAAACCCATCCGTGAGTCCAAAAGAGTACTCTAAAAAGGAATCACTCTACTACTCTTATTAGCCTCATTGAAAATAATTCTTTCTATACTCTGACATCTTTGTGCTATTGCTTGAAGAGTTTATTTGCAAGGTAATATCTGAGGACCCATATGTATATAATTGATATTGTTTCATAGACTTATAATCTCTAAGGATTGATCACAAGTGAGGTGATTCTATGTAATCCCCACTTTGATAATATGAGTAGGTTATGGTTTTAAGTTGTTTCATAGTGTAAAATTAACTACCATTACACCATATTCATTATGTTATCTTTATCTTAATTGTATGGACTTATTTGTAAGCATGATAAAATACGCACGGATTCACTTTCTTGATATGTGTATGATATGTTGTTCGCACAACTTATGTTAAGAAATAGCAGCTTATTTGTTTTATATATCATGCTTTAATATATCTTGTTTAATTTGTTAATATTATTCTATGATGTTAGCATGTGGTATAATTATTTCATTCTCTAAAATACATGTTGTTAATATGTCAAAATCATTTTATAATCTGCATGGACTCTCTCCTATAAGGAATATAGTTCGTACGAATGATCTTGTTTCATTTTTTTATATTATATCTTTAAGTTTACACGAACTCCCTCTTACAAGGAATGTAGTCTACACGAAAATCTACTTTGAACTTTAGTCTCACATATATTTGTATTCCTTGTCTTCTTTATGAGTTTATATGAGTCTTTTATTTGGTGTCTTTAAACCTCTTCTTTTGAGTTGTATATAAGTGATCCTTCTCACTAGATTGGAGGTTCAGATGAACATAATATCCTTTATAAGTAGTAGTCTACATGGACATTAGCCAGAGTTACATAGAGTCCACACGGACTAATCAACATATAAAGAGGACCATCTAAGTGCTTTACTTTATTTCTTTTAGATTTGTGCTTATTATATCTTTTGATTTATTTTGGGTTGTAATAATTAGTTAAACATCTTGTTTTACACACTAATTGCTTAACTTTCATATCAAGTGATTTTCTACATAATTAATCTGTGTCTTTATAATAAAATAAATTTGATTTTTCCTAATCTAAAGTCATATTAAAAATGTATTTTAATAGAGGCCAATCTCCTAGAGATGGGAGTTAGGAAATTATCGCCAATTCCTATGGAATTATTAGTAATTGTCAGATAAATAATAACTAACAAATGACCCACTTTCATGATGTATAATATACTTGTTGTATGCTTTAAATATTTAAAATTTACTTCCTATACATAGAAAAGTGCAATAACTGCTTTAAATACAATGCATGTTTATTTGAAAAGGGATTGATAAATGTTACGATATACAAGGAAGGCATATTATTAGGGCATAAATAAAATCTAGATTTTGAACCTTTCTGGTATAGAAGATTAGAGGTCCTAGTGCAGAGGTCAGGTGGTTACTCCACTAACCACTCTCGTCCCTAGTAAAAATACATAATCTCTAAAGTGCCTTCTTAAGGAATCTTAAGGGATTATATTTAGCCACTACTTAGACTACATAAGATTAAAAATAGTGTCTAAGTTTGTTGGAAGCCTAAACTATTGCTAGGCATATTTTCTTCACTTTTACATATTTAACCTCATAGGAAAGAAACTTTTTAGTCAAGTAGTAGATTGCATATTGTATCACAAACTCATCTTTTTATGCCACTATAGCTCCCTTTGAACTTTCTTCAATAGACAAATATAGGATTAGAGACTTCATGGACCTTGAAGTTTACAAATAGGTGGATTTTCTAAGTAGCCTCTAATGATGTCAAAAGTTTTCTAACATTTATCATTCCACTTAATTTATTGGTTTTTTTTTAAAAGTTTAAAGATGGGCTCACATATGGTAGTGATCTTTGCTATGAACAGCTGATGTACTAAATTCTACCTAAGAATTCTCTTATTTCCTTTTCTTTCTTTAGAGTTGGCACCTCTCTAATAGCCTTGACCTTGTTAAGATTCACTTAGTTCCTTTTTGACTTACTGTATACATAAGAGCTTACTTAAAGTTACCCTAAATATGTATTTTGTGAGATTCAGTTGTAAATCATACTTGTTTATCCATTGAAAGAACTTCTCTAATACAACAAAATGTCCTTCCTTTGTATTAGACTTGATCATCATATCATCCATGTAAACTTTCACTTCCTTATAGATTAGGTCATCAAATATTTTTGTAGCCATTTTGTAGTAAGTAGCCCTAATATTCTATAATCCACAAGGAAAAACTATGTGATAAATGGTACCTCATTTGGTAATGAAAGCTACCTTTAGGTTGTTAGCTATCTTGTAAAAGATTTGGTTATGCCTGACATATCCATCAAAAAAATTGTACATTTTCACATTGTAATACTATTGACTAAAACATCAATGTGTGACAATAGGAATTCGTCATTTGGATAAGCTTTGTTTATGTCTTTCTAGTCTATACAAATCTTAACTCTAACATCTTTCTTGGCAATAGGCTTTGTTTCAATTTGCTTGTGTACTTCCTTTTTATTTTATTCACCTATTTCTTTTCATTCACCTTAGCTTTTCTTTTATTGGTTTCACCTCTAGATATATGTGAAAAGCATGTTTTGCAAGTTTCCTATCAACCGTAGGCATGTTTTCAAAGGTCTAAGTAAAGACTTTTTCATAATTTTTTTCTTATAATTTTAAATTTTGTTCTTTTATTAGGAGTCATGTTAGATACAATTAAAATTTATTTGGCATTCTCTATGGTATGAAAATTAAACAAAGTAATATTGATTAAAGTAATGTCTAACATGTTATGGGTGTTATGATTACTTTTATACATGATGCAATTATAGGAGACATCACAAAAAAAAAAAAGCAATATTGTGTATTTTATTAAAATAAGAAGTAGAAACATTTTCATTAAATAGTTGGCTACATAAAGAACATTTAGAAATTCTTTTGGGGAGCCATCTTTTTTATCTTCTCTTTCCTTTTGTTTTGAAGTAGGACTATGGTCAATATCTCTTTTTTAGGCTCTATTTTTTGGTTAGCCAAATTGATCAAATTCTCTTTATCCCAAAAGGTTGGTTGACTATTTCAAGCTTGACATTTGGTTCTCTCTTCCTACTCAAATGGTTACTATCTTGCCATTATGGGGGATGCTAATAATTTAATATAGTGTTGA
>CANXYI011098187.1:0-10481 GCA_948208565.1 Hura crepitans | reverse complement strand
CCATTTCCCATTTTTTCCATAATTTATAGTCACTTTTTAATGAAAAATTCATAAAATATCCTAAGGAACCTCCAAAAATTTCCATTCTAGTCCTTGAAATTCTTAATTATTACCACTAAGGCCTCTGTAAAATTTCAGCTCAAAATTCCACCAAATGAAAAAAATCCCTATTTACCCTAGACTGGTTTTCAGATTCGAAAATTCGTAAAATATTCTCTGGTGCTCCAAAAAAGTATGATGTCAGTTTTAAAATTTCTAAATTAATAAGACTAAGGTCCATGAAAAATTTCAACCCAAAAGTCAACTGTTGACTTTTTGTCACTATTCACCCACTAAATAAAATATTCAAAAATAATATCAGATGACCTCAGAAAATTATAATTCCTGCACCATCATACTCAGTGGAATTTTTGAAGTTCAGAGTATGGTATTTTCGAGACCATCCGGACACATTCCCGGATCTCAAGTTGTCCGGGTTTAAAAATATTTTTATCTCCGAAAATGAAAGTTTATACCCTAAAATTATTTATTGGTTCTGCTAAAAATTTTAATTCATTCGTTTTGACCATTTCCAAGCTCGTTAAAGTTTTATGAACAATATACTAGTCATCAGACTCGAAATGATGACCCGCACCACGGGGAACATCAATCGGGTCCTGAAAACACTGTTCATAAGACATTGACTGGCGGATGTTACAGAATGAGTTGATGGAGAATGAGGAAGGCAAAGCATAAAGAGTAAATTAGTGTTGTTTTGAAGCTTATAGTAAGTGAATTAAATGATTTGTGTATTGAATTTAATTATTTCCACAAATTAGGCATGTATGTGTATGTATGTCATGTGTATGTTTGTATGGAAATGCAAGTGTATGTGTATGTGCCATGTAAGGATGAACTTAAAATAATGGTTTATACTAGAATGACATAAGTAATTAAGGTAAAACATGATGGATGCCAAAGAAGCTTGCATGGCTGAATGGTTCACCTTTTTTGCATGTGTGTGAATGATGATTAAGCATGAATTGTGTGGTTTTAACATTATTTGAGTAAGCTAAAATGCCTATTGTAAATATCTTAGGAGAATATGGATGTAATATGACTTTTCCTTGGAGTGGCTAAATGACAATTGACATGTAAATGAATACTAGAATATAAGAAAATGAAATAACTATTTGATTAATGTAGCAATTAGGAGTGAGGTCTATAATGTACACATTACCAATGGATTTAGTAAAAGAAGAGATAACCATATGATAATTTGTGTGAAATAAATTGAAGGCAAATATATAATTATATATAAGGAATTTAACATAAAGAGATATATTGTAAAAGGAAAATAAATAAGATGACACCATGAGATATGATGTTTATAGAAAATGGAGGCACGTTTAAGTCAACACTTGAACCCAATTAACATAAAATAAATGTCTAATTGAGTGTTAATGACTAAATAAAATTGAAGTGAAGGCCCATATTAGTTAGGCCACCTATAATATAGGTTGATTGCTCAACCGAGGAGTAAGTAGCTACTAGAACACTTGATGTCATGATGTGTTAGTCCACGAGGATGGTTACACTTATGATGTTAATGTTTATATTATGTTTTTATTGGTGCAATTGCCTTACGATCCATAATAGCCGCTGCACATATCATGAGGTAAGGGACATGATGATGGGTGTAGCTATTAAGGTCCAAAACGAGAACCCCTCTATAAGCTTTGAAATGGGTGCGGTCCTAAAGGTTTTAAGATAGAACCCATATACACTTTAAGGTTTGATGATAGGTGCAGCTATCGAGGTCTAAAATACATGTCTATGCACAAGTCTAGATCCCATTATCTAGTTCTTAAAGTGTAATCTCTTAGATATAAGCCTTCAAATTAAATGTAATTACAAATTATTAAAGGATTGTATAATTAATTCACATGTTTCATGTTTAAAGAATTTATTAAATTATGAATTGTAAGAGGATTTATTTAATTATGAATTGCAGTATTTGTTATGCTTTGACATGCATATTATATGCTTGTTTCTTAATTGGGTTTATTGCACATGTGCATGTGTTTAATGCATGAATCATAAAATTCACCACTAAGCATATGGTTAGTGTATCAATTTTCTTGGTGCATTAGTAGTAGACAATACATGCAACTCAGCTCCATAGCAGTAATGTCGCAATTTAAATTATGTCCTTTAGGTCTAACTTTGTATCTATAACTTATTTATTATACATAGAGACACTCATGTATAGAGTTATAGTTATGGATTGTAATGTAATAATTATGGTATGTAATCATTATGATATATAGTACTACTCAAACAAATGTTTGAATTAATATGTGTAACTGAGTTTAGCTGTGGATTGCTATTTGATGACGATATTAATGCCTGTGATGGATAAGAAGGATTCAATAACATGAGTTGAGCATGATATGAATATAAAAGTGTCTTTTCTGTAGGTTAAAATTTTTGGTTTTTCATCCAAATAGCCATTATGCTGCCGAATATTTGTTAAAACTGAATCACTAAAGAATTAAAATAACCATTGATAATTAAGTGAGATAACTCAACTCAAGATATAATTAACTATCTTAAATAGGGTTTTCATAAGAAAATACGGTATATTAAATGGTGGTAACAGGTAGGAAAAGGTAAGTGACATCTTTTAACCTATCTAGATAGCAAACCGTGTTATAGGTGTTAGAAAACCAAAGAAATCTAGTAGCTAAATTCTAAACATCTACCTCTTGAAAAAAGCTAGTTAGTTTTTGTTCGGCTTCTTATAGATTTTGATGATTAATGGTGAACTTGACTTATTTGGTTTAGATATTGCATTGTCCCTTTTTACTGCCATTATAATTAGGGCTTGCAAATTTGAATCAAATTTTTGTATGCTAGATTGGATGAGAGCTTGCACTATTTGCTTAAACTCTAAACATTCTTTAATATGGTAACCTAAGGCCTTAATGTGATATTTATAATGGATGTTTAAATCATGCAAAGTTTGCAAGGGTGGAACTATATGTTTCAATGGTTTTGGGTAGACTAGATATCTCTAAACAAAAAAAACAAAATAGTTTAGTATATGTCATGAGGATAGATTCCAATTGCCTTGTCATATTTTCCTATTTCATTTTGGCTATGTCAATGGCTAAAAGGATTTAGGCTTTCCACTTTATCATCTAGCCAATGAGGGTGTATCATCGACATCTTTTTACATTTGGCCTTACTTGCCTTGCTCCTTACTTCCCTTTCTATTTGCACAAGTAGCTTTTTATTAGCACTTTCTCATTTGCCTTCCTCCTTTGGATTTAACCCTTGCTCTTTTCTTTCCTTTTTTGAGGTTATGCTTAATGGATTCTCCCAATGATAAAAAATCTTTAAAATTAGTGAGCATACTAGATGTCATAGGTTCATGAAAAGGCAACTTTAACATGCTCATGAAAACTTGAATCATATTACCTTTTGTTAAAGGAGGGTTACATCTATTTGCCAGGTTTCTCTATCTTTGAACATAGTTACTGAAGGGCTATGTTTCCTTCTTTCTCATTGCTTGAATTTTTTTTCTTATTGATGTTCCATCAAGATTTTGGTTGAACTGTCTCATGAAAATCTTGTCCAGGTCTCTCCACTTTCTAATATTGGTCTTGTTCATTTGCATGTACTAACTTAGTTCCAAGTTGATTAACCTTTCAAGAAAGAGATGGACTATAAGTTCCTCATCTTTGACAAGTGGAGCCATCTTATTCTAGAAGTGCATTAGCTGCTTATAAGGGCATATGGATCTTTAATGTTTTTTATGCTTAAGGATTTCAATTCTGGGTAGAACAATGATGATCAAGTCTAAGTATTGTAATTGGTTGCTTAACTAATTCATTGGCATTTCCTTAGTACAGTTATTGGAAGACTTATCTTCTTAACTTATTTCATCTAAAAAAAGTAAATCATGGAATTTGGTTAGGGTATTGGTTATAAAGGCATAAAAGGGGTTTTAGATTCCCTTTAGGATTGGATAAAACTTGTATTCAAATGGATTTGTATAAGTGTGGGGTTTCTCTGGACAAATGATTATTAAGTCAAGCTTTTTGTTTTGAGGATTTTCAATATTTCTATAAATTGCTCTTTTATTTCCTTAAATTGTTGTTTGACCTCATATTGGAATTGAATTTCTCTACTACCATATCTTAGTTGGGTTTCATAAAAATTGTTCAAATAAGCATGTCTTTTGGGTGCCATTTTGGTGTCCAAAAATTACTTCTTTTAGCTACTTTCCTTTTGTATTTAAAAACACTCATTTTTTAGGAATGAATAAGTATGCTTAACATCTACAAAATTTCCATGAATTTGAAATCATATTTACATAATTATTTTTGAAAGATTTTTTTTAATAATGTGATGTTGTATCTTTATGCACGTGGTAAACTCCTATTTTAAAGGGCATATCAAAATGCTTATATGAGACTACAAAATAAAATTGATGGAGAATTTGAATATATTATTATCGACGAAGATACCAAAATAAAATGTATATTTTGTTAAATTGATATTAATGTAAATAATTTGTTATTCTAACATATCATGCATCATTATTGACAGTGATAGTAAATGAAATTTAATATATTTAAGTCTATATTGACTCTTTTTTGTATAATATTATTTTTATTTATGTGCACAATAATGAAGTAATAATTTAAAGAGGGAAAAGAGCACTTCATTAACAAATACACATTTTAAAATGTGATGAAAATTATGTTATTAATCATTTCTACAAGACAAGGTAACATTTATAGGTTTATTATGTAAGTTTGAGTTATATTGTATAGCTAAGAAATATATTTTGTGATTTTGGGTTCCAAACCTTTGGTAATCTCACTGTTATCCATACTAGACTAGCAATGGCTGCACCAAATCATTACTAATAAATGGAAGGTTTAGTGAGAACTTTTCATGGCCTGACACTAGGTTTCCCTTAGTGGTACCTCAATTATACTATTATTAAATAATTCATGCTAGAGTCAATACTAACTCAAATTAAAGTCAATGAAAATTTTGTATAACAAAAAATTAAAATTAATTATATTTATTGTGACCTTTTTTATTATTATTTTTTTTAAATTTAATGTTTGAATTTTGTGCTATATGTTTGTAAGGTAAATTATGTTATTTGTAAGATATCCACCATTTAATAAGCAACATTAAAATCTTACCATTTTTAATAAATTATAAACAATTATGCGGGTTGATATTAAATTATCTATCTTTAACAATCCTTTTTTTAGAATCAATATTGATTATAAAGAGGAATTTATGTTTTATCAATTTTTTTTTTAAAAAGAGATTCTAATCATACATATGTATATGCATTCCTTTAACTTGGTTTAATTATCTTAAATAAAGAAAGAAGATAAATCCATATTTCAACACAAAGCATATAAAAGTATACTATTTGAATAATTTTTAGTAATTAAATAGATAAGTCTATACTGACCCTTTGTGATTTAATGATGTTATTAGTTTCCATTTTTAGAATTAATGATGATTCTGTATTAAACATTCAATAAGGATTTTACATAACATTTTAATTATAACTCATTATACTTATTCTGTGTAGATTAAAATATATTATGTGATCATTCTAAAAAAGAATTTCCTAAAAAATCCAAATTGTCATCTCATTTATTATAAGAATTATTATTTTTCATAATTTTATGCCATTAAGAAGATATTTTTATTATTAACGATTCCTAAAAGGAAATTAATTAACTACATAAATTAATGATTGTCTAAAATAATGATGTAAAAGAGACATATCAAATTAAAATTGATTAAATCAAAATTTATTAATTTCCATTATTAATCAATTTATGTTTATCATCAACCTAAAAAAATTTCAAATTAGATATTTAGTAAATGTTTATGTACTCAATATTCCAGTTATATTTATTTCCTGATGAACTACCATATATTAAGCACTCATTTTGACAATATTACCTAAATGATTATTAACTTATTCATTTTTAAAAGTTCAATTACATGTTTTTTTTATTAAGAATAAGTTTCTATTGTTTAAAGAAAGTGCTTTAATAAATAATGCTATCATTATAAAATTATTTACAAATTTCATTATCGTGTAAGAGGATATTATTATTGAATTTACTATTGTTACCTATATTAATAATTGACTTAAAAATACCAAAAGAAGACATTATGTTAGTTCTTATTAATTTTCATATAAAATGACATTATTACTAAATTTACTGTATTGCCATTTCTTATGTCCAATCAACATACATGCTCATTTTTTAATTTTGGAAACTTAGGTGACTAAAAATGTAATTTTAGGTTTGATAATTTCTATTGAATGCTTAACTTCATAAATTGCCATTGTCATTTTAAATTCTTTTAATTACATCCTACCAAGAAAAGACCAGAATATGCCTTGGCAAAAAAAGAGGCACTGCAAAGAGGAGATGAGGGCAAAATGGCCCTTTGTTGATTTAACCCTAGGTATAAAACCATCTTTTTTCATTTTTCCCATTCCCTATCTCTCTCTCTCTCTCTTTAGCCTTGCCACTTCTCTCTCTTCTCTTACTACTTATCTCTTTTCTCTCATCGACTCTCTTTTCTTACTGTATCTCTCCTCTTTCACTTACTCTCTTCTTTCTTATCGCCTCTCTTCTCTTATTGCCTCTCTTCCCTTTCACCAACTCTATCTTTTCTCACACTTTTTTAGATCTAGCATTATTATAATGTTTTGTTATCAATGTGCTTCTTTAGCTTCAATTTTTTTCTTTTACAGGTGAGACATACCTTCTTAGAGCCTAACATGTTTTAGACCTAGAAATAGAAAATATGGGTTTTTCTCTCATTTTTTTATATATATTTTTCTTATCTTCTAAAAATTTCCCCTTTTTTTAGATCTTGTTAATATGGATCCATATTAAACTAAGTTAGAGTGGATCTAGTTTGAAAACATCGGATTCGTAACATTCAATTTCTATCCCATTTTCATGTTGAGATTTTTACCATTATTTTGTGATTTTTAACTTTTTTTTTTTGTTCCTTTTTTTTGTGTTAGATCTATGTCAAAAGAAAAAAAAATTGAGTTCTTTTCTTGTTGTCTATCTTTCTCTTTGCTTATTTTTGATCTATTTAGTATTATTCTAAAAAATTATTAATTTTATTTCTACTTTTCTTTTTAGATCTGCTTATCTACTTTTTCATCTATATATTCATTAGATTTATTTATTTATTTTTCTATCCACTATTTTTTATTTAAGAAAATTGCTTCTTACCCATTTATTGCTAATATTTATTGGATTTTGGTATTTTTTGTTTCTTCCTTTTTATTTTATTTAAAATTGTATTTACATGTTCCATGTCCCTTTTTGCTTAGGCCTGAAGAGTTCTTATATGTTGTCTTAAACTTTTGAATTTTTGCTTTGGATTTACATTTGTTTAAGGTTTACTAGATTGGAAATAAATTTTTTATTCCCTATTTTTAGAGTTTTTATCTATTTAGAATTTTTTTTGACATTTTTTATTTTGTTACTTATTTTGATCTATGGTTATTTTTAACAGGATCAATAGTTTTATTTATTATATTTCATCGATTATATTTTTTTTTACATTATTTAATGTTATGGTGTCCTTTCAACTACCTCAATAATAAGGTCTTACAATACTTCATGGTATTTTTATTTTTAGGTATATTACCTTGGTTTCTAATTTTGGCTTATTTTCGATTTTATCAAATTATAAATGATATTTTTAAAAAGTTTTGATTTATGCCTAATGAGGAAGCAGGAACTTGAGATCTTATTATGATTCTTTTATTTATCAATTTACCCCTTTATTGGTATGACATACACATATTTATGTGGCAATTAAAACTTCTAAGACACTACTTTCTTACAAATACTATGCACGATATTTGTCTGCATAAATATTCATTTTATGATTTTGGAGATGTAAGTGGATTGTAAATAAAAGGATTATAAATAACATGATATAAAATAGATATGAGGGCATAAATAAAAATATATATATACATGTTTTCTATAAATAGTGAAAATAAAACATTTCTTTAAACCATGGTGGTTTATGTTATTAATGCTAGTAGTATGTTTATTTAAGAAGAGTCAATACTGACTCCTCTAGAGAAACATTAAATTTCAACATCATTATTCTAGACACACAAATATATACCTATTAAAGGGCTTTAAACTACTTTCACTTCTCTTAAATATTCTTTAACACTTTCACCAACTTCCTCTACCTTTTTTTTTGTGTGTGTATAAATGATGCCGTTGACTTATCTTTTGTAGTGAAAAAATCACTATGCATGTGTAGTACTAAGTATGTTGCAAATCCATTTTCTTATCCATATTTTTCCCTCTTTAAATGGCTTAGGGTTTTAGGGTTAGGATTATGCATTATTAAGAAATGAATGCTTTAATTACTGATTAACTAGTTTTTTATTTTAACTGGGTCCTACAGGTGTAGGTAGTAGCAACCTATTCCTATAAGAAAGGGTTGCAATTTTTAATTTTTAATTTTTTATCATTTTTAATTTTATTTTCAATTTTTTGGTTTATAAGTAAATTAAGCTCAAGCTTCAAACATGAGACAAATGTAAATAATTCGTATTATTTATTAATTTTGGGCCTCAAGCCCAACTTAGTCTAGGTATGTCATATAAACTAAATTCAGGCCTTAAACTTATAGACAAGTTAATGTATAATATGAAACTTTCATGAAATCCCCTAATAGATAACATTAGCTCACTGGCAAGTTAATGTTGAAAAAGTCTGATTTCAGAGTTTTGCATATTAGCCCATAGCGTGTTAATATGTAAAAGTTTGTTATTTCGATTTTCGTGTTAAACCACAATAAAGATAAAGGTATATTTTTCAATATTTTTGAGTAAAGGATAAAATAAAAAATGAAGTTTCTATGTTGGTCAAAAAGCCAAAAGTTATAAGAAGGAATATGGTTAAGAAGGTTACATGATATATATGTAAACATATATGAAAAATATATTTATGGTGGTTATAGTAAGAATTGGTAATGCTATTAAATGGAAGCCAATAGGTTAAAGTGTGGAAGTCCAACCCTATGATTTTTCATTTTAACCTAGTGGTGGGTTAAGGTGTAAAAGTCCATCATCAAGCAGTTTTGGCTATTAATCCTCTGGTAGGCTATAGTGTTAAAAATCTAGCTTTATAGTTTGCTCATTAACCCACTGGTGGGTTAATGGCCAAAACTAAATGATGTGAAAATGTGCACAAATAGAAGTATCTTTTTTTTTATTAAATTTTCGTGGTTTTTGGTCATGAATTTTCTAGAACATTTAAAGAATCATATATATGATTATTTGGGGCCATAATATATGAATTGATGCTACAATAGAAAATTTGATGGGCAAGAATAAAGAGAAAATATAAGCATGAAAATGAAAAATTTTTGCTTTGGCTTGGATATAGGCCATTGGATCTCTTTAAATGAAATAAACCTAGCTATTGATTGTTGATATAAAAAGCCATTTCTAGTAGCCATAAAACCTATTTTTCCAGCAGCTATTTCTTCTTCCTTTCTTTTATTTCACATGAAAGGCAAAGAAAGCCATTTTAAGCTTCCCAAGTTTTTTTTACAAATTCCCACCAGAACTCATACTAAATAAACCATTTTTAAAAGGATTCAGTTTCTAAATGGCTTATGCATCAATTTTAAGGGCTCAATTAAAGGAAATGAGGAGATTTTTGGATGCATTTGGCATGGGTAAATAGTAATATGATTTTAAAAAAGGTAAGATTTCTTTAATCTAGTATTTTTCTAGTATTTTATGAGTGCCCAAGAATACATTTATCAAGATAGATTCAAGTTTGGAGGCCTCTATGACTTATTTCGAATTTTTGAATATTATGGGTGACAAGTGACCATGTATTGGAAAAAGAGTTTATTTTTAAGATTTAATATTTTTTAAGATGTAATGGGATGCCAATAAGTGATTTATCAAGTCAATTTCAAAAATTGTTGGCTATTGGATGAATTTTTAGAGGTTATGGTGAAGAGTAACTCCAAAAATTTTAGGATAAGTTTTTGCATGATCTTATATTTTTCTAAGGTTCCTTAAGTGCATAAAAAGTTATGGTTGTTTTGAATTATGCCACCTTTTTTATTATTGTGAATTTTTTTATTTGTGGATGAGGTTATGTTCAAAGAGGATGAAATAATGATAACCAAAAATGGAAATTTAAGGCTTGATGAGATTTTTGGAGAGTAATTAAGCTTAATGAGGTATGTGTATCCTTTATAATATGTGTAATTGAAAGAATTGGTGCAAATTTAAGTGTGTGCATCAAATTGACATAATATGCTTAATTGTGTGAAAATGCATTAAATGCTCATTTTATGGAATTAATGACATTAATTGAGACATATGGCATGTAAGATGTATGATAAGGCATTTTGAATGATAT
>CANXYI011098108.1:0-19460 GCA_948208565.1 Hura crepitans | reverse complement strand
TAACAAGATCTGATGATTTTTGTCCTTTTAGTATCATTGTTTTGATTTTTATTTGGTCTTCTATTCTCTTGCTGTGTTATTTTAGTTATCTATTTATTACTAACCCCTCCTTATGTATTGTTCTTTTTATCTGAAGTATCTGTTTTTTCTTTATCGAGAGTTTTTTTTATTGCATGTAACCATTATCGATTTGGTGTTTTCTTTTTTTTTTTTTAAATTTCCATTTTTTTCTTTGTGTGTGAATTTTTTATGGATTCTGTTGTTTTTTTATTTTCAAGCTCTTGACTTTTCTCCATTTTCATGCTATTTTTTTATTTTTGAAGGTTTTGAATCTTTAGAAATGCCATGACTATTTTGTTTCATCTTTTTTTAATCTTTGTTTGGGTTTGCTTGAGACAATGCTTGATAGAACAATTATTGCATGTTAACTAAGTTAGACCAACACTTTTATTTAGACTTTCTTCTATTTGAATCTTGTTTTTCTGGTTTTGTTGATTTCAAGTCTCATATTTGTGATCATTATATTTGCATGGTTTTGTAAATTTTGAGAGTATTGCTGCCCTTTTAAGATTTTTCTCCATACTTATATTTTATTATTGTTTTTTTTTTGGGATACCATGGACTAAAAAAAAAACTCTTTACTTGGATTATCTCTTCTGATTTACTAGCTTGCTCAGATCTTTGGTTTATTTCCTACATTAACCATTTTTTTTATTTAGGTTATAGTCTCTTTCAAGTTTCACCGTTGGTCCTAAAGTACTTTATTTATGTTTGATTTTATTCTTGTATTCCCTTTTGCTTTGATTTTTCAAATTTTATTATTTGTCCTAAATTTTTATGATTTTTTTTAAAAAAATGCTCGATGAGGAGGCAGGACTTCTGATTTTGTTATGTTTTCTTCATTTATTCAGTTTACCCCTCTAGATGAGTAACATGTATATTTATGTGGCATTCGAGTTTCCTGAGATGCTAAACCCCTAGTAACTAAATCTTGATCTTAATGCTGCATGAAAGTTCATATTACTCTTAGGGATAAAGGTGGACTAATAAATAAAAGAAGACATAATTTCATGATGCAATTAAATCCTGAGGGCATAATAAAACCATGAATAAAAGTCTATAGTAAAGAAAATAAATGTAAAGGCACATAGATGATATCAGTTTTCTTTAAGCAAAATCAATACTGACTCATTTAAAAGGAAAAGCTTAATCATCAATGTGCTTCTTGATATAAATTTGTATCTAGAATTTTTAAGCGTTGATCAAATTTGAGAAAAATGTGATCTGCTATTGATGTTGTTCCTAATTGCACTTTCTGCTTTCCCCAAAACTTCCTTCTTCGAAATTCCCACCCCCCCTTTTAGAGAATTCTGGTTGAGTCATTTTTATAAAGTTAAAATCACTATGCATGTACTATATGAGGCATGGTGCCAATCCTTTCTTTTGTGCAAATCATTTTCCTCATTAAATAAGCCCTCTTTTTTCATGTTGGTTTTTCTTATTATCCTCATAATAAATGTTTTTTACTCCCGTCATTGAACAATTTTGTCTTTATAGGTCCTGCAGGAAGCAAGTTTTGACAGCCTCCTATGGTTGTCCACCTCAGAAGACCATTAATTATTTAGTATTTTTATTTATATATTTTATTTGTGTGTAATATGTACAATTATTAGGCTTGGGCTTGACTGTTTAATGTTATGTATTCTTGTGTTTAATTGGCAAGTGTATAATACATTTAGTTTACCATGTATCGGGATTAAGGCCAATTGACAGAATTCATAATTCAGGTTTTAAAGCCTTCTTAGCCAACAGAAACAAAATTAGGCCCTAAGCCTATTTAATCCAAGCAACTAAATTAGAACATAAATCCATTTAATTGTAAAATAAATACTTTAAAAAAATGCATTGGGCCTTAAACCCATTTAATCACAAAAAATATTGGGCCTTAAGCTTGTCTAAATACTAGAAGAGATAAAATGGGTCTTCAAATCCATATGAATTTAATAAAAATTTGAACTCTAAACTGCCCTAAAAAATGGATTATAATTAGAGAAATTAGAAATCGTATAAGGATAAAATTAAAATCATTTTGCTTCTCAATATACCTTGAATATAAATGGTTGAGGCGATTTGTAATGGGTTGTACTAGGAATGGATCAAATAGCCAAATCAGCATTTATTATTCTTAATTTAACAAACACTTACCGAGACCAAATAAGTATCTACAAAAACCATTAAACCTTTTAACATATAAATATAATAAAAATATACAAATTATAAAATCATTTTCAAATGGTTAAGAGTGCTTCAAAATAGGATTAAAATTAAATATAATACTTAAAATAAAAATGAAAAAATAAAATTAAAATAATTAATTGTATGAATTAGATATATTAAACATGAATCTAATTATAATTTTTCTATTATACACCTATCAAATATATATAATTGATTTAAAAAGACAATTTCATTATTTGTCTACTAAAAATATGCATTATAATATTTTAGAGAATGTATCATAATATTTATAAAATAAAATATTTTTTGGTATGAAAAAATAAAAAATAAAAAATAAAAAATAAAAAATAAAATTTATATAAATTGGTTAAATGTTGATAAATGGTTATTCACCAATTTCTAAAATAAAACCTTTACAACAAATATCGGTTTCATTCCAAAACATTTCACCGATTAACCGAAAAATCAATTAACTATGGACACCCCTACTTTTAGTGGTGATATTGATTCCCTACTTATTAATGAAATTTTATTAATTGAAATTGAATAACGAGAATTAATCATTGTTATTAAAACTAGACTGACTAATTGAAACAGTTCGATCATGAATTATAAGTTAGGCCAATCCAATTCAGTGCTAAAAACTGGAATGAGCCAATTTGAACTGATCAAACTGAAAACAAAAGCGGAAAAATCGGATTGAATTGGACATTTTATAATTTTGTTTTTTTTTTCTTTTTTTTTCTTTATATTATTTTAGACTTATAATTTTTCTTTTAGTATTTTTAAGTTATTTTTATAATTTAAGAACAATTTGAGAATATTAATGATAAAATTTGTTCAATTGGTTATATTTTAATTGATGGATAATTAGATTATTTTAAGCATAACTATTTTAATAAATTTATTTAATTAAGAAATCATAAATAAATTATATTAAATAGAATAGAAACACATTAATTTTATCATCTCCACTTTCATTTTACCTAAATTATTAAATTTTTATATTTATTTTTTTAATAATAATTTAATAATAATTTATTATATTATTATTGTTAAATTTATTTTTATACATACCAATTACTTATCCATTTTATTATTTTTATATAATTTATTTAACTGGTATTGTTTATATTATATTATTAAAATTTTTTATAAATAAATTTATTTAAAAAATAAAAAATTCTATTTAATCTGATTATAACGATCAAATCATAATCCAATTAGTTCTTGGGTACAATATTCGGTGCTAATAACATTGGAATTAATAATTAAAAAGTAAAGGTATAATCACATGTCACCTCTAAATTTGTTCATATCCTTTAATGATTAAAAAGTAAAATGCTTAATAAATGTGTGATACTTGAATTTATCTTTATTGATCATTTATATTGAATAGCAACTTAGCTCATCGAATTATTGATTTTTATTATCATTTAATCCATTTAATTCATAAGGAGATCACTAGCCTTTGAAATTTTTTTTTCATTATTACTTATCTTTTTACCATATTAAATCATTATTTTCAATAAAAATATTATACGTGTGAATAAAGAAAGTGTCAATAAAAATCTACATTTTGGAAGCTAAATAATTTTTTAATTTATTCAAAATAATTAAACGATTAATAGTGACAAATTCAATAAATTATATATGTATTAAGCCAAAGTGAAAATGTTATGCAGATCAACTTAATTTGAAAATAAAAATTAATTACTTATATTTAATAAATGAAATAATCAAAATAGTTCGTTAAAAAAAATGAAATGGTAGATGTAATACTACTGGAATATTTTTGTGTTCTAATGCAAAACTGTTTCACTTTCCTTTTCTATTGTAGTCATCTTTTTGGTTTTTTTAATATTTATAATTTAGAATTTAAAAAAAATGAAGTTTAGTGACAGATAATAAGTTTGAATATTGGGATTTATTTGAAAACAAAGTTAAAATCTTGGGTTTTAGATGGTAGGACCAGAATGGGGAATAATCAACCCTCTTCGAAGAGATTGAAGCATCCCCATTGGGTCTCCATCTAGCCTTTAAATTGATCGATGGCAGAGATCCCTCTAAGCCCGAAGCCATGTACTTCAGTGTCAGGGATTCTCTTCCAACGACAAAATTCTCTATCAATCAAATTAAAGATAGCTTCTTCGGTGTCCATAAACCCAATTTAATGGTGTCTATCACATGAATAATTAGATAGTCTCCCCCCTTAAAAGTATTTATAACTTGAAAATTGAAAATTAATGTGAAAAAATAATAGATATAGGTTTCGGAATTTGAAATTATTTCTTTTTAGTACACTTTATTTGGAAATTAAAAAAGTAAAAGAAAAATTTAGGTTGAAAATTAGAAATAGTGTGAAAAAAAATTATAAACATATAGATTTAAGAATTTATAATTATTTTTTGAACAGTTTATATTATTTTTCAAAAAATAAGAAAATAAAATAAAAAAATTATTATAGAATATTCTTATTGTGAAACTACAAAGCATTCATATACTAACTACTTTATTTATAACAATTTTTTAATTTAATTTTGCTCATTCATCAAGTATTTGTACTCCTATATATATCCATTATGGATTGTTTACAAGACATAACAATACTAAGAGAATATTATTTCTCACTTCATTACATATTTTGTTATTTTGTTTTATTTATTTATAATACGTTATCAATACGATCAAGTCTCTATAAAAATTATTGTATAGCTGATAGTTTACTACAACTTAACTTGATAAAAATATTTTAATTTAGTAGAATTAAATTGTAAGCAGATCTAATTATAGATTTATAATTTTTTTTCTATGAATTTTCCTCATCTTGTCTTAATGAATAATTGTTATTAAAATTTTGATTTTATTGTTACAAAAGTAAATTTTTTTGAATAGAATTGATTTTTCATTGTTAGTTGCTTTTCTATTAATTAAAGTTTTTTTCTTTTCATCATATAAAAAGATTAAGGTCAAGGCTTACATTTTTTTTATGTTTATAATTCGATACCACTTGAAAGCATCAGCTATATGGCTTTTAAGTACAATTTTTAAGATTATATTCAAATCCTTATTATGTTCTTACATGATAAAATTTTGACAGAGAAAAAAAAATCTATGATAAAAAAAAACAAAGAATGCATATTGCACAATGCATCACGTGAATTTTATGACGATTCTTTATCAATATTTTATTGATTTTGTTTTGGATTACTTATATTTTAATTTTAATTTTTGTAATTTTGCATATTAGTTCTTGCATTTTTTTTCAAATGCATTTATATTTATGTAAGCCTCTTCATAGTTTTAAATATTATATAAAATTATTTGAAAGTTTTTGAAGAGTTGTAATGTTACTGTTTGAATACAGTTTATTATGAATATTTGTCTAATGTCTTAAAGAAAATTATTAATTTCAAAGATATTTGCTGAATGAATATCATTTTAAGATTGAAATAAGATGTATTTTTACGCAACAATTTGTATCAAATAAGTATTAGCATAATCTTGAAGATTTTAAATTTATTGTAATATCTAATATAATATTAATAAACTTGAAGTTTACTGATTGATATAAATATTAGTAAACTCGAAGTTTAGTCATTGCTAATAATGTTAGTAGACTTGAAGTTTACTAATTAGTATTAATATTAGTAAATTTGAAGTTTACTTATTAATATAAATTTTGTTTGTAAACTTGAAATTTACTTATTGATATAAATTTTATACGTAAACCTAAAGTTTACTCTTTAACAAAAATTTTTACGATGAAAAATATGTAGTTATTGTAATCCAAGAGTTTACATATTAAAATACAATTGGCTATATGGCATTAACTAGTTCAACTACCTTGAGCCAATTATAATGCATTAATTATTGAAAATTCATGTGCATAAAAAACATGAAGGTTTTTTAACTTAAGAAGTTCTCATGATGTTACTTGTTCTCGAGAGATATTGAGTACTAAATATCACTAGATAATAAGGGAACTGAATTTCCTTTATTCTGGAATGTATAAATTTAATAATGTGGATCTACTATCCATCATATGAACCATTCAAATATTATATGATTTGATAGATGTATATATAAAATGGTCACATGTGTGTTTGTTATGAACTCACAGTAGTTTGTGAGAATGTTCAATTAAATGCACAAATTCCAAATTATATATTTAAGATATTTTTTTAATAATGCTAGTGATATTATGTTGCAGGCTTCAAATGATTATTTTATATTAATAGAGGTTAAAAATCTTTTTATACATGTTTATATTCAAAACTCTAGCAAAATTATTGAATGCCTAATTAATTGCTAGACAATTTTCATGGGAACAAACTCCCATTTTTATAGGAACAAACACTTATTAATAAATTCTCCCTTATTATAATTGATGGTTGTTTAGAGATTGTAATTTTGATTGAAAGTTTTACAAACATTAGGATAGAGATAATTAGTTGAAGATAGAACAATAGATACATTATCATGAACTAAAAGTTCAAAAGATCATCATATTATGAACCAGAAGTTTCATATTGTGAATCGAAAGTTCAAAGAATCACCAATTATGACACAAAATGTATTTATTAATTTATAAAGATTTACTAAATCTCATGTATAACTGTTGCAAAAAGCTCTGGTTTAAAAAAATGTCCCAATAGGATAATGTGTTACGCAATGTAAATTAATCGGTTCTAAAGAAATAAATCATTGAAAAGGAAAGAAGCGAAAGTTAAAATAGTTATATTATGAAGGCAGGTACTCTTGAAGATACCTAAGACATAAATAAATCTTAAAACCTCAAAAGTGTATATGCATATGAAGGTACCATCATATCATGTACTTTAACAAGATAAGTCTTAGATGTTGTTTTTTTAATGAATGCGTTAATTAGAAATGCATGTTTGAAGAACATATCCAGAAGATATATTTTAAAATATCCAGAAGATATATGATTATAAATCCAAAAGATATATGATTCACATATCTAAAAGATATAATTTGTTTATGAATTCTATATACATGATCTCAAATATTTGAATTGTTGCTATCACTAGGGGAGGAAAATACACATTGTACTATTTTTCCCTTAATCACAATTTTTATACCATTGGATTTTCCTGATAAGATTTTTAATGAGGCATCTCACCTATGTATATTACTAATATCGTGTACTCTTTTTTCTTCACTAGATTTTTATCTCATATGTTCTTTCCTAGTAAAGTTTTAACGAGGCACATATTTGATAATAGACATCTAAAGGAAAATATTATAAATTCCATGACTTATAGATGTCCATGAACCTTCAAATTTGATGGTATGGCTTATTGTAAGAAAATGGTAAATGACAATAATCTTATGTTAATGATTGTCCATAAAGGACATCTTCATATGTTTTTGATCATTTCTAAAAGGCATATTGTAAGTTTAGTTATGAATTAATCTAAATTATACTCAAAGCATGATATTAGTGCAAAATTTATTATTTTTGAAGAATGAAAAAGAAAAACCTTCAAAATGATACTCTAAAAGAGGTTAAAAGTAACATATATCAATATTTGCACATTTCTAGAGAAGCAACCCCTAAAGTGGTTTTGGTATCATTAAGCTATTATATTTTATTTAATATAAAAATCTTGAAAAGAGATGAAAATATTAACAAAGTATTTATTTATGCAGTTGCTTATAAAATAATCAACAATAATGAATCTAAGTCTCAAGTTATAGAAAAATGTCAATTATGTAGTAATTAGTAAAAAAAGAAAGAATAATTAATGCTAGACTAGATTCATTAGCTAAATATAACATTTATAGACCATTAATTCAGGAACCAGAATTTACCAAATGTATTGGGCATAAATTTAGTGTTTTATTTCAAAAATATTAGTTGTTTATGAATCACGTTGCATATGCATGTGGTTAAGAACCATAACTTAACACATAAAAAGAGCATGTGGGTTAGCAACAGAAAGCAAACTAAAACCATTACATGAAAATAATACATCATGCAAGTATTGCATATATCAAATGTGACTACATTAAAGGTGTTAGAACCAAACATATATCAACAATTTTTTCACTTATGAACTCATGAAGGAAGACAAATCAATATTTGTAAAGTTCATTCAAGTGATAACCAAGCAGATTTGTTCAGAAAGGCAATGCCAAGTTCAGTTTTCAAAGGGCATGAGAATAGCATCGGAGTGCATTAATTGGAAGACTTATTATGATTATCAGTTGTATTTTTGAGGGGAAGTAATTTACCTATGAATATTGTACTATTTTTCCTTTGTTAAGTTTTTATCCCACTAGATTTTTCTTAACAAAGTTTTAATAAGGCATATTCATAGTATATAGTCATCCAAAGGGAAGTGTTGTAGAATATTTTTATTGTGGATGACTAAAAAGTATTCCTATATTAACTACTTCTTTTATAACAATTTTTTTTATTCAATTTCACTTCTTCATCAAGTATTTGTATCGCTATATATACCTATCATGGGTTGTTTATAAAATACAACAATAATAACATAATACTATTTCTCACTTTATTACATATTTTCTTGTCTTGTTCTATTTATTTATAACAAAAATTAGATTTTTGAAGCATTTTTAAATTATAAATAATATGGTTTAATATTTTTAGTTTAATATGTATAATAGGGATGCAAATGGTCGGCTCTGTCTAAAAAATCGAACCGAATCGAAAGAATTGAGAATTTAAATTTTAAGAATTTTTAAAGCCGAACCAAAAATTTTGAAGGATCGAATTTAAAAAATAGAAATTTAAATGGAACCGAACCGAATATACCAAACTTTTATATATTTTTTATATATATATATACCAAAACAAGATCATTTTAACTCTAAAATGACATCGTTTTTAGACGTTCAGTCAGTTTAATTTTTTTGAGTTTTGCCCTTTAAGAACTAAACTGATTAAACTAAATTTCTATTCATGAATCAAAAAATGAAAATAAAAATTTGAAAAAATCGAATCAAATATATTAAGTTGTCAACAGTTTGATTTGATTTTTGATTTCAGTTCAGTTCTGCACAACCCTAATATATATTGTGATGAATAGTAATTTTCTTTTTAATTTTTAGATATGTGTTTATTTATAGGCAAACATATTTTTAAATCCCTGAACTTTTACATTTTTCTACATTAAGTCCTTGTATCAAAATTTTTCTACATTAAGTCCTTTTACTTTCAAGTTTAATTACATTAAGTCCTTATTTGGTGTGTTTTATCAAATTTGTCTCTATATTATGTCATATAAATTAAGTGAAAAGGTCACATAAGAGTTTAATAACTCATTCTTTAAAAATTATAAAATTTGATCAAAATCAGATCTTAAAGAGGATGTCTAATGATTGTATTCTATCAAAAATTGAATAACAACATCAATTTTTCACATGAGTTTTAATTATTTAATGTGATTAAAATTTGAAAAAAATTCATTCTGTTTTGGTAAATAAGGACTTAATATAATTAAAATTAAAAGTAAAACAACTTAATGTAGAAGAGTTTTAGTATAAGGGTTTAATATAGAAAAATATAAAAGTTCGAGCACTGAAAAATGAGTTTTCCTTATTTATATTTAGAAATTTTAATTTGTAAAATTAAGTTTATTATATTTTTAGCCAATAATTTTTTTATTACTGCTAAATGGTGTGAACTTATTTAACACCAAGAAAACTCTTTTTAGCACAAAAAAGAGGAAAATTTTTGATAAAATGTAGAGAAAACTATACAATTGTAGGATAAAATATGATGAAGACACAATGTTAAAGCATTATAGACATAAATAAAATGATGTAAGAAAAAAATTGATGCAGTGTTAATGACAATGCCATTAAATTTTTTTAAAGAATTAATTAAGATTATAAAAGAATAATAAGGATATAGAATCTGATGACTTAGTTTTGAAAATTTACAAGAAATATTGTACGAGTTAGCAATGACAACTATTTTAGAGATATATTACTTGTTGTTTAGATAATATTTTGGAAATGAATGAATCTTGAAGTATGACATAAGTATTATGTTAGATATTGTTAGGATTATGTATTGAAAAATGTATTGTATTTAATTTTTCATAAACATAATAAATTTGTTATTTTTAGAATTTGTTTTATGTGAATTACGTTTGTTAGTTAAAAATGATATGAATGAAAATTAATAAAGTTTACAAAATAGTACATACATGTTAATCATAACTTCTAAACTCTAAAATCATAAACCCTAGTTCCAAACCCTTAATGCTAAATCTTAAATTCTAAACCTAATCATAAACCCTACATTAAGAATAAGATATTAGTTTAATGTAATGTAGTGCAAGATACATGTTTATAAATTACAATACTTTACGTACAATATATTGGTTTAATATAACACAATGCAACTATGCGTAAATCGATACATATAGTAAGATAAGACATTTTATACTTCATAATTTGTTAGCTCTCTTCCAATTGCATTTACTTATTCCTTACCCAACCTTAACATGAAAGAACATACATCTTTGCTTGAGCATTAAATTATTTTCATGTTTTATTTGTAACATTGCTTCTTATAATTTGATATGTTCTTTCTTAGCATTATAAGTGAATGATTGTACGTAGTTGATGTGTTTAAGTTTGCAAGATATTGTTATCCTTTATCATGACGGTACTGCTATCCCTTTTTAAACCTGTAAATATTCTTTTATATCAGTATGTTGATATTCTTGATAATCATTGTTGAAAGTAGGTAGTAACCAAGGTCAGCTTTTTCTTGCCATTTACCTATGATATCTTTTTCATAAATATTATGCTGCAAAATATACAATGGTTAATTATATTGTGACATGTCTAAATATATATGGCTAATTATGATTTGTTAATCGTGTTGTTATATGCGAGAATAACAATACATAAATCCATGACTAATTAATCTAGAGCTATTGACAATGAGTGGCAATTATCGTGCAAATGCATTATGGAATAATATTGTATGTAAAGTTAATATTCTTTTTTTAATTTTTTTTATTTAGCATATTATAATTGGAATTTCAAATGCTTAGGAAACTTGCAATTTATTCTTCGTAAAGAAGTTGACTTTGGATGATCACTATTCTAATATCAACCATAGAATAATTCTTTACTTACTCAATTTTTATTTTTATAGTGTCTGCTAGATTGGAATGTTACAAGTTAATTGTGAACCTTTTAAAGCCCTTATTGAGAGATGAAGTCTAAAGACTCACACTTTCCATTTAGCAATTCGGAAAGCTACAATAAACTTGGAGGATATGGAATTCTAGTAAGTTTTCCAATTGAAGGCCATTTGGTAATGGGACTATCCTTTAAAGATTAGCTAAATATTTTGTGCTCATCTTCTAGGCCACGTTCTTAGAGAAAAAAGACTTTGATGGCTAGAATATGAAGTTGACATGGTTTTTAGAGAACTTTTAGGAACTTGTAGAAGATGTGAGTAATGAACAATTTTGTTAGCTGCCCATGCATGGATGATGTGCTGTATTGGTGGGTTGTTATCCCTATCTCAAATTGCCAGTGCTATGCATTTGATATTCTTTCCTTTGCTAAAATACCTTAATTCACTTAGTGCATATAGTTAGGGCTCAACTGGCCTGGCATGGCTATATAGAGAGATGCGTCGTGCAACTCGTCTTTAGGTGAAAGGGTTTAGTGGCTACCATTAGCTTGTCCAAATGTGAGCTTAGGAAAGGTGACCACAATTCAAACTCTCATTCTTAAAAATAGTGCCTTTTAACTATGACTTCCATATGGTAGTAGGTTAATCAACATTTAATATGTCTTATAAAATTATATTAGATTAAAAATTATGAATTATTTTCTAAAAATTAGTGAACGTTGTTAAATTTGTTATAAATAGATGGAAAGATCCCTTAAACTTAAGATGTTTGCGTGACAAGAATATGAATTCTTTCCACACTGATTTAGACTTTGGACTAGAATAACACCAAATCATTTAATATGAACATTTTTTTCCATTTTAATATGTTGGATCGTATGAAATTAACCCTCAATTGGCTTACAAATTGTTGAGTATAAATGGTTTAGCAGCCATATAAATCAATATTTCTTTTATTACCTACTATATGCATAACTAGAAAAAAATATTTAGAGGTTTGTCATCCCATTAATATGCTTTCATATTGTGGAGTTCCATTATCCAAATAGATACATGTACCAATTTGGTTTAGACTAGCCTATACCTAAAGCTCCACTTATTAAGACTTCACTTTATTAATCATAGGAGGCATTGCGACCAAAACTGAAATTTGAGGCATGCCATGTGGATTCAACTTTGGAATAGAAAAGACAAGAGTGTTATCCATGGTCATGCTATTATAGATCTCTTACATCAATGATCAATATATATGCTATGGTATCTCACTAGAACAAAATGATGAGTTACCTAAATGGGGGCAAGTGTAGGGTGCCTGGTAAGAGATTTTTTAAAGTTTATTGATATTAAATATTAAAAACCATTTTATAAATGTATTATGAATAAGCAATTATTTATCGTGAATTCAAACCAATGCCACAAAATTCTTATATACCAAGATGTTGAAGCATTATCCTTAAAAGGGTTTGAGTTTCATATGACTACAACATCAATTTTTAGTGCAATGGGATCAATTGGTCATATATCCACATGATATTTGAGGAAACTTAGGTTAGGTCTAATTGACATTGCTCCATCGAAATAAGAGTAAATAGATATTCAAAACACACCTTCTAACAAAAAGGACATAGCAAAAAGGCATTAAGGATTACACTATTGGAAGTACAACCTAACATTATGCTGCTACCTCCATTGATGCAGTGGCCTTTTACAGCTACATTTTTTTTAACTAAAATTATTTCTAGTAATATTTAGTTTCAAAGCCCACTGTATTTTAAGACCATTATAGATTGAATAAGGGGTATCAGAAGTGCTCAATAGAGTTTAACATTGTATAATACTCAATGGGGTTAACACATCGGTACTCGCATAATCATGTAGTAACTGAGCTAAAGTATTATATGCTACCTAATAGGTTTATGTGTCTGTACTCGCAAGAAAATCATATTGCTCAATAGAGCATATAGTTGTACAGTGCTCAGTGGGACTTACATGGTTTTACCCACAATAAAGACATGTATCAGTAACCAAATATTGTTAATATTACCCTATTAGCATGCCAACTTATTTGATGCTATTTTCTAGTTTAGGTATACATGAGCATTTTAGTTTATGTTCACATTTCACTTAGAGATTCACTCTTTTGCATATAACCCATATATTCTTAGTGTCATAATCATAGCATCATTACTCGTAACATTATAGACACATCATCGTGTGGTAACTCATTATAAGTATATCAACAAATAAAACTCACCATTTTCATTTCTTTCTCAATAGAGCATCATTTTCATATCCTTATACCACTAGGTCACTATTAGAAAATCAACAATTAATGATAGAATTTAGTGAGGACATTCATGACCAAGCAAAAAACTAATAAATAGCGACGACTCAACTAGGGCGCAAGTTTTTTGAAGTTAAAATCGTTGAGTTTTAGCAAGAGAAATGAAAAATTTAAGCAAACATCAAGTGTCATTATATTAGCACCAGAATTAGCTATGATTAGCGAGGATACATGTTCTATTTATTAAACTATATAATTCTCTTATAATATCCTAAAATCATAAAATAAATAAATTAAAATTAGTTTGGATGGTTGTTTTCTCTATTTTTTTTAATTTTTAGAATAAATATAATTTTTAAGTAATTTCTCTTTATTAAATTAAAATCACAAAATAATGAGTTAAACTTAACTAGGACGTTTGTGCTCACTAAAATTTTAGGATTAATATATTTTGCTAAGACACTAATCCTAGCAAACAAAATTCTGAAACATTTTATCTTTATTAAACTAAAATCACAAAATAATAGATATAATTAGCTAGGACGGTTGTCCCTGCTAAAAATTTTTATTTTTTAATATAAATATATCTAGATAGTTCTAGCAAAATCTTTAAACAATTTCACTTCAGTAAAATAAAATCACAAAATAATGAATTAAAACTAGCTATGATGGTTGTTCTCGCTAAAATTTTTTATTTTGTAGGATAAATGTGTCCTAGCAAAATTTTTAAACAATTTCTCTTCATTAAATTAAAATCACAAAATAATAAGTTAAAATTAGTTACGATGATTGTCCTTGCTAAAATTTTTTATGTATTTGGAATAAATGTGTCCTAGCAAAATTTTTAAATAATTTCTCTTTATTAAACTAAAATCACAAAATAATGAGTTAAAAATATCTAGGATGGTTGTCCTCGCTACATTATTTTTTATTTTTAGAATAAAATATATAAATTTTTAAATAATTTCTCTTTATTAAACTAAAATTATAAAATAATAAGTTAAATTAGTAAGGATGGTTGTTCTTGCTAATAATTTTTTATTTTAAACATAAATACATTTAGCTAAGACTAAATTTTTATATAATTTCTTTTCAGTAATCTAAAATTACATAATAATGAGTTAAAATTAGCTTCAATGGTTGTCCTTGTTAATATATTTTTTTATTTTCAACATAAATTTATTAAATTAAATTTACTTATTATTTTATTTATGTATTTAATGCATATATTTTTAATTAATTGAACTTCCCTTAAATTGCATATTTGCCTTCAAAATTTTTAATTTTTCTCTCTTACCTAAATGATTAATGGCTTTTTTTTTTTTTTTTATCCTTGTATGGAATTTTCCTCCTGTATTCATTAAAAGGCACTTTGGACTTTTAAAAACCCTAAAAGTTTATTTTTCTTTCTCCATCTTTTCTTTTCTTTCTAGTTGGCCCCTTCCACTTTCTTTCTTTTCTCTTTATATTATTTAGATTTCCAAATGGGGATTGAAAAGCTAAGTATTTTTTGGTCTTTTTTGCTGATTTTTCTATCTTTCTTGATTTTGTATTTGCATATCATAGAAATATGTTAGAAGGTTTGATTTTATGTGCTTTTATTATGTTAATTTTGAAACTTTACTTTCTGATTTTGGTTTTTGCACTTGTGCTTCTTGCACGTATGAAAAAAATGCTTAAAGAAGACACCATCGTGCCTCAAGAAGCTGGTAATGGTTCATACTAGTACTTGAGCTGATAAAATTAGGATCCAAAAATGGGTAGTGGCCACACTTAATCTTTTATTCACTTTTGATATTTTTTAGAGAAACTTTCTAATTTTGTTTTCTATTTTGCCATATTTTATAGGTCTAGTGACTTGTCCTGAGTGGATTACTTGATGCTTCATATATTTGTGTTTTTCCAGAAAATTAAAAAAAATTAGACAAGTATGTTTGTGTTAATTGTATGTACCTTAATTAAAGAGTTTATTTAATTAATAACCATGTCTTGTTTTAACTATGTTTTGTGATTTTAATGCTTTGTCATCTATGATATATATCAAGTTTAGTTGATATATAATTGACTATGATATATAATTAACTATCTATAATATAATTAACTATCTTGTTTTAACACATAACATATGTGGGTACAAAATTGAGAACAAAATTTCCCTCTTTATCATTGATAAGAACTAAATTTTATTAAACCTTTGGTGTCCATCATATTTATGTATATCAACAAGTTTTGTTATTTCTTATGTAAAATTCTATTTCTTGTATTACATATCATCAAATTATGAAAATTTAAATGCAACAATGTTGGTTAATTAGCCTAGTTGGACCTGAAATTAGATAGTGAGAAGTAATAACTATTGCTAGTTTATGATGAGTAGAGTTTAATGTGTGAAGCTTACTGTTTTCCAATAGCTATTGGCATTAGATGTAGAAATAGATACAAAATTTTGTTGGTTAGTTTTTCTAGTTGCACAGGGTTATTACATAAAAATCTTAGAAAAAAAAGTAAGAAAAAAAAGGCTTTTTAGGAGATCTAACCCTTTTATACGACAATATAATCAATATAAAAGTCCAATTTAGAATTATATTATATCATAACACAAGTTCAAGTTGAAAGCAAAGTTTAGGTACAATAATGCATTTAAAATGAAGAATATGTTAATGCCAAGAATACATTTAAAATAAAGACAAGTTTGAAATGAATATATTATCCCAATATTCTTTTTTCTTTGTGATATATTATCCTAATGTTATTTTTCTTTGTGATATTTTTCTTTATTGCCTCAGGAGGCTTCAACTATTTCTAATAGTATATATATGCCATCATAATTGCTATGAAGCCTAGTTTTGTATAGTCTCGTAGATGCCATCATAGTCACTGTGATGCCAAGTTTTTGTATTGTTCCTTAGAAGTTTACTATGAGTCTTTACAAAAACTGTTGACTTGTTGCTTTTGGAAAATTTTTTCAATGCTTGTTAATATGGGTAATCTAGTGGAATTTTAAATGCTTTTGTAATTCTAAAACTACATCTAATCCAAATCTAATTTTAATTAGCTAAAGGCTATTTTTCCATGATTTTGAATTTTATATCGTAGCATTGACCATTCTTAGAGCGATAACTTCTTTTTTTCATTTTATTATCATTTTAAGTAAAATGTTTTCAATTTTTACATCATATATAAAAGCTATTAGTTAAATCTTGAGTTTATTATCATTCTTTTTTTTTTTAATTTTTCTTTATTCAGGCTTACAATGTGACAAAATTTTCAAATATATGTGTAGCCAGATTTGGAGCTAAAAATTTTGGGACTATAAAGTCATATTCAAAATAATTGAATTTTTCTTCTGGGATTTTCTTAAAGGTTTTAGAAGTTTTAATTTTTTAGGGACATGTAGCAGGATGATACTACTAATTACTTTTATGGAGTTAATTCCATTTTTGTATCTTTACTCATTTTTTGTTACTAATTATGGATTCCATGCACATTATTTTTATAAACATTTGACTTGATATTTAAATGATTGGTTTTTATGACATGTATATATTTGTTTCGAGCATATGATTATATGTGTGTGTGTGTGTGTAGTGTCATTAATTTAGAAAATACAAGTTACAATAAATTAAAAAATGTTTATAAATAAATAAATTAAATTAAAATAAAAATATATATTGATTAAATAAATTAGCAAAGACTTAACAAGGCAAATCTAAATTAGCTTAGACATTCTTCCTCGTTAAAATTATAGAAAATATTTTAATTGAATCTCAAACTATTAGAAAATAGCTAGGCTACTTATATATTAGCTAGGACATTTATTCTAGCTAATTAGTTTGAAATTATTTCCCTCGCAAAGTCCTTGCTAAATTTAGTTTGGGTAGTTTATCATCGCTAAATTTTTTTAGAGGCTGGTTACTTATAGTAACTTTATCCTTGCTAAATCCTAATTAGTTTGATTTGGCTAGGATTTTTTAATTTAGTTAGGAAAACATTCCCTCACTAATTGTTGATTTTCTTGTAATAGGTGACTTACCACATCATGTAGTTCAAGTGTTCATGTTGTCATGCTTAGAGTAATGAATCTCATCATTATATAATAGCAAATCATGTATACATATCTCACCTATAACATGGTATGCTTATCACATACAAATGGATTTACTTGAATTATAACAATTTCCATCATCACATTCATACTCATAATCTCATAATATCAAATACATACCTCAAAAGTCTCAAACATGCTGCAAGTAATATCCTTACTAAAATTTATGCCTTTCATGCCACAATCATGTCATTCATGTTAGTGTGAAAATTCTTTTTTTTTTTTTTATATATGCCAACTCATGCCTATTACTATCCACATTAAGGGAAATGTACATATCCCAATTGTGGAAATCAAGTAATTTAAATGAAAAATCATTTTCTTTAATTTCATAATTATTCATAGTATTTTACTTAATTCTGTAATGAAAATCATCACCAATTTAATCCAATTCTCATGCCAAACTCTTGCGCAATTTATGGAATTCTTATGTGAAAATCATGTAAATTATGCTTTAAAAAGATGAGAAATCCGTGGGTTAAAATCGTGTCAAAATCCCATGTTTAAATCATAAATTTGTAGGAAAATAAACCTTTTTTTGAAATTCTCGGCAGGGTCGTAAATGTGACCCTTAGGTGTCATAGCCGTGAGGCCCATAGCTTCACTTGGGGTAATGGCCATAAGTCTTATAAATTCTAAAAACTATTCATCTGCCCTCAAGAGAGTCATAGCCTTAAAGCCTTTGAACCTGACGAACTAAAGATGACTTTTCAAGTAAAATCAACAAGTAGTCTCTAACTTTTCAACACCAAATCAAACTAATTTATGCTGAATCAACATATAATCAATGTACGTGAATTAGGCCTCAATCTAATTATTTAATGGCATAAAAAACACATAATTAGCAGTAAAATTTCACTCAATTTAGCCAACTTTCTACATTGAAAATATAACTTCACAATTTAAGCAAATAAATTGGTTAAAATTAGAAATCAATTATGCACATATAGTTTAGCAACAATTAGAATGATTTGGATACGATTTCAACCCTCAATCACAACTTTTTCCTTAGCTTTTCTCTTTTTTGCTTCCTTATTTCTTTTTTTCTTTAATTCTATTAAACACCATAGCAAAAATACACATAAGAACATGATTATGCAAAAGTATTGCCAAAAATATCAACTAAAAATCTTTAGATTAACATTTTGGATGAGTTTACTTTGATGTTAATGTGTGCTCTTTATTTTCCCATTGTCTATAACTTGAGAGAATGAAGAAGAAGAAAGAACATTGTTTTTCTTTTCTTTTACTATGTTGATTTTTGAACTTATATATGCCTTAGATGGTCTGATTAGCTCCTTGAAATCCATCTAATAGCTCATATGCTCTAAAAGCATAATATCACTTTTAATCTTTTTTCTTTTACTTTATTTATTTTTATTAATGAGTTATGCAAAAAATTTCCACTTTAATTATTTTAGAAATTTAGTTTTCTTCACTTTTAATCCTTTTCTTTTACTTTATTTATTTTAATTGATAACTTATGCAAAAAATTTTCACTTTAATTATTTTAGAATTTTACTTTTCTTTTATTTCAATTTATTTTCGTTATTTTCATTATCTTTATTAAACTAAATGTTACTAGGTTAAATTTTAGGGTGTTACATATCAGTTATAATTTGAACCTTCCATAAGATCAGTAGATACATCCTCGTACATCAAAAGAATTGCTTAGA
>CANXYI011098107.1:0-15773 GCA_948208565.1 Hura crepitans | reverse complement strand
TTTAATTGATCCATATGTTTCCTCTATATTTATTACTTAATGTGATATAATTAAATTTTACTTGAACTCTCATTAATTAATTTTTTTTATAATTTTCCTTAACTCATTGTCTAATAATTTATTTATTTTAGCTTACTCTCTATTCTTTGATTTTTCTTTTATTATATAAAATCTTTATCATTTACATTTATGTATATATATTCCATGATTCCTTTTATTCTAATATAATATTATACTTGTCTACATATTATTTATGTATATATATTTATATCTCTCATCATATATAAATTTTAATCTTTATTATATATTTACATTATAACATTTTCTAAATTATGCAATTAATCCCTTATTTATGATGACATATGCTTTTATGTCTCATATTAACTTAATTAGGATATATAGGTATATATTTTTTGCATACATTCACCACTATTTATCTTATGAAATTTTCAAATATTTAGTTTACTTCTTTATTCAATATCAATTCTACTGGTCTACATATGTTGATTTACTTATTAATCAATTTTTAGGTATGGAATATAAATTATTCCATTATATCCCTTATTAACAAGAATTTAGCCCTAAGGACCCTTCCTATTTCCACGTCTCCTTTTCCTAGTTTTTAAACTTCTATCACTTTCCTTAATACTTGATTACATGTATGACCCATCAATTCCTTATAATCATCCATAATTTAAAATTCAAAATTTTTCATTAACATAACCACATATGTTCCAAATTATGCGAATACGTATATCTCATCATGTTTAAATCCCCTCAATCTTCCCCTTTTCTTTTTCAATTCCACTTCATTATCATCCCATCTCATATTCCACCAACTCCATAATTGATTTCCTCACATAACATTCAATGAAATTAACATTAATTACATAATTTCAACTCAATATCGTAAACCATTATTTAAACCTCAAATAACATCATCTTTCTCTATATGCTTGTGATTGACTGACAGTTTACTAAATTGTAGTCTTTAATTTGATATAGAAATTTTAGGGTAATTAATGGATTAGTGAAACAATTTTTAAGGGGTAAACAAAGAGAGAATTTCAGCCACAAAGGTGAGGAAATGGGACTGACTATGGCTAGACTCATATGAATAAAATATATTACTTTCATATTTATATTGAACTTTAAAAGCTAGAATTAAAAGAGAATGGCATATGTAAGGCTAGGATAATTTCCATGTGTCCCTTTCTTTTATACTTCTTTTTTATTTATGACATCTTTTGATCACACTTAGATGGCCTAGATATGCTTAGCACTATTCATTTTCTTAAATTTATTTCACTAATTTTTTCTAATAGCTCCTATGTCATAAAAATTTGGGTCATATGGTTTTCATATTCCTCAAACTATTTTAATATCAAGATGTGCCAGTTTCAAATTTTTCTGAGCACATTTTCTGAATTTTTGGTTCAACTATAAATGATTTACTATTAACCATTGACTATAATCTAGATTTTATTTTTAATTTTAGCCTCTTATATGAACTTGAATGCTCTTCAAATTACACCATAACTTATTAAATAATTTATACTACCTTCTGATCAGGTCAACTTCACTTTGGCCTGAATTGTACTATTTACAGCCCTATAACACTATTCATTGAGACTAACTCTCGAACCTCATTCTTTTCACATTTCATGCACTCTTCAAGTCATAATCCTAATTGCGACCCCTTTACACTTGTTCCACTCACCTTTAGCCCCCTAATTATTCATTTCCAACTTTATCCTTAGCTTTCTCATATATTTACAATTTTGCCCTTCGATCATTTTTCGCTCTATTATTCACACCGACTGACTCTCCTTAATCCCTATGTCTATTTCATTACCAAATTTTCTTCAAATTCTATTTCTATCCTTAGAAAAATTGAACCAAAAATTAGGGTACGACATAGATATGAGTCATTATTGAGTCACAGCCATGAGTCCAACCAAATGGCTAAGACTGATGATGATTTTATGCATAAAAAATACCATATGAATTCTATGATTTTTAATCTATAACTTCTTCAAGTCATATCCAATCAATCCACAACCAAAACAAACACATTCTAGGATATTTTCTTTATCAAAAACACATTAAATCATATCAAATAAACTTAAATTAGGATAAAAGATCCTCAAATTATAGCAAAGCACATTTTTAAGCAATTCATGCAAAAACTCATCAATTAAAGGCATAAAACACTCAAAATAACTAGATAATCATGGTATGAGTTTATACAGATACCAAGAATCCTTAAAAATCATAGAGAATCAATCTTAGGTCTCAACAATAGCTTTTCCCTTAGCCTTGTGCCTTAAAGATTTAGGTCTTCCCTCTTGAATCTAGATAATCCAACAACCAAATATAATAACTAGCAAACTCAAATCAAAATTAGATCAAAGATAAAGAGAATGCATGATTAAGACTCAAGAATCACTTACTTTTAGAATAATGGAAGGAGAATGAGAATATTCATGAATAATCTCTTGATATTGAGTAGCAAATAGAAAGGATTGGAGAGAAAATGAAATCTAATTTCTCCAAATGAATTTTCTGCCAAAAATCTAATTAAATTCCATATTTATATGCCTTGTATGGATGGTCAGGATTTAATCTTAGCCTCTATCCAATGGCTAATAATTCAATAAAGTACTAATTCTCAAATAAGGCTTTTAAAAATGCAAAAATACTCTTTTAATCCTCCAACACATACACTTTAATCTTTTAACAATTAGTAAAATTCCAATTATGCCTTTATTAAAATAATTAGCATAATTAATTTTGCTAACTATCTTGGTGAATCAGCCATTACTTTACCCTCTTACATAAGCACACATCACAAACCATGATGAGATGCATCATTATACATCACATAGTTCATTCCTGACACTAGTTGTGTAAGGATTAGAGCTTTAATTAGCATAGCCTTTAGCTTCTTAAGGCTCTCTTGGCATCTTATAGGCTATTTAAACTTAGCATTCTTCTATAGCAACTTAGTTATTGAAGAGGCTATAATAGAAAATAACTTCATAAATCGTCTATAATATCCTGCCAAATCTAAGAAACTTTAGACTTCTGTAGCATTCTCAGGCTGCTTGCACTCAACTATGGCTTCAATCTTCTTGAGATCCACTCTTACCCTATCAGTTAATATAACATGACCTAGAAATGCCACTTCATAAAATGAAAAATCACACTTATTGAATTTTTCATACAAGTGCTTCTCCTTGAGTTTCTGCAATACTAGGCTCAAATGCTCATTATGCTCTTTGTTGGTCTTGGAATAAACCAATATGTCATCTATGAACACCAATACAAACCAATCCAAATAAGGATGAAAAACTCGATTCATAAGGACCATAAATGCCGCTGGTGCATTTGTTAAACAAAAAAGTTTTATAAGGGACTCATAATGCCCATACCTTATTCTGAAAGCCGTCTTATACACATCCACATCTTTCACCTTTAATTGATAATAGCTTAACCTCAGGTCTATCTTTGAAAACACACCTTTAAGTTGATTAAATAAATTATCAATACTAGGGAGAGGATACTAGTTCTTCAGTGTCATTTTATTTAATTGCCAGTAATCAATACATAACCTGATTTAACTATCTTTCTTCTTCACAAAAAGCATTCGTGCACTCTATGGGGAAACATTAGGGCAAATGTAACCCTTATCAAGTAAGTCTTGCAACTGGGTCTTTAATTCTTTTAACTTTATTGGTGTAATCCTATAAGGAACAATGGATACTAGCATCATGCTTGGTACCAACTCAAAGCCAAATTAAACTTCTCTCTCTTATGGCAAACCTAATAGATCATAAGGAAAAAAATCCTAGAAATCTTTCACTATAGATATATCCTAAAATTTAGGTATGAATTTTTTGGTATCCCTCACATAAGCTAGATATACTTGACACCCATTTCTAACTAACTTTTTTGTCACTATTACATATATCACATTAAAAAGGAAATCATATCTTTCTCCTATTACTGTCACTTCATTACCATCAACTATCTTAAGAGATATCCTCTTAAGCTTACAATTCACTATCACTTAGTGTTTAGATAACTAATCAATTCCTATAATCACATTAAACTCATTAAATGGTAGCTAAATTAGATCTGCCAAGAACTCACATCCTTGATAGCTCAACAAACACTCCTTGTACACTTTGTTCACAATAACACTATGACCTAAAGGATTAGACACTAAGATCTCATAATCTATTGTTTCAATCTTAAGGTTCTATTTTTGTGACAATGCAGTACAAATATATGTATGAGTAGATCTAAGATCTATTAATGCATGCAAAAAGGAATCAAAGAGAGAGAATGTACCAACTATGACTTTTAAAGCATCCTCATCCTCTTTAGCTCATATAACATATGTACGAGCTATAGCACAAGCCTTTGGTTTCTACACTATCTCATATACAACTCTCTAATAACCTCTCTGACTATTTATCTTACCAAACCTCTTACCAAAAGATATAGTAGCTCTAGCCTCTCTTAACTACCTATTAGCATCTTATATCTTAAGATAATCACTAATCTTGTGGTTAAAAGATCTACATCTTAAACAAGTACCAAACAACTTCCAGTAAACACTGTCGTGCATCTTGCCATAATGCTCACATAAATGAGCTGTAACACCTCTAGTAGTAGACCTTAAAGCACTCGTAATTGATGTAACATCATAATCTCCCTTACTACCACTCTTGGTCTTCACAATAGAACCTTGTGCTTAAGAGCCTTTTTGCTTCTTACTTAAAGCAAAGGAAACACTACCTTATCCTTGCCCTCTCTTTTTATGTCCTTTGTTCTTCTTATTCTAATCTTATGCATTATGTCTTCTAACTCTATGGCAAAAAATACTAGCTAAGAGAAATCTTGAATTTGGCTTAGTGCCACACTAGATTTGATACTGTGGTTCACACTATCCTAAAACTGATTGCATCATGAAGTTTTAGTTAGAAGCATATCCTTAATATGTATAATCAACTTGAGAAACTCTTTCTTATACTTAAAAAGTGACATCTAACATTGTCTGAGATACATAAACTCTTTGCATCTAGCCTCTTTAAAAGTTTCACTAATGTACCTCTTTCGAAACTCTACCTAAAAGAATTATTGTGTAATAGGCTCAATAAGTTTCTCTCTAATCAGCATCTTCCACCAATTGTAGGCTTCTTTTTAAAGGAGAGATTTAGCAAAAAAATCAAGCTTTCCTCATCAGAACATGCCATCTACTTTAAATTCCTTATTGTCTTCTCTGACCAATGTTTTGTTGATGTAGAATCCTCCTCTTTAAGACCCTTAAACTCTTTAGCTTTAGTTTTCTCAGGCCTTTTCGCAACAATCCTCCTTTTGGGCTCATGTGGAGATATTAAAGGTTCTGACTATGGCATATTAGCAGCAGCCTGCATCAACAGCTAGATAAGCTTAGGTAGTATCACTTGTTGACCCTAAGCTTAATGAAAAGACTTAGAAGTAGTAGGTTGTCCAGTGTTACCTATACTCACAGGTGTGTAACTCTTAGCCTCTTTGCTAACTACTTGATGAGAGCTATGAGACATGATTCATTGTGTCAATAGAGAGCACTTTACATTAGGGTTTGCAATTATGCATACAATGTAATGCTTCTACACATCAATTCACACATATGCAATCACATGTGTAATAGATCAAGTTTACACAAGCAAGATCCACCTAAACTTGGCTCTGATACCACAAAATGTGATACCCCTTCTACTAATATACTGAACCACCTTAACAAGCAATCCAGAGAAACTATTAGGAGGAATGCCACATTATATGCCTAAAGCACCGAATACAGTCAAATACACTTATCACATGTTAAATAGTCATATACATATATGCGTAGCTTACACATCCATGCATAGAAAACCTTTTAAAAGATAATTATATGAAATAATTGCATATAAAACCATGTCTAGGCCATCAAATCAGCCAAAGCCTTATTACATATCCAAAACTTCCATACAAATATGTAAAACAAATGTCTATCTAAATCTTTTAACCAATGAACATATGAAAGAATATTTACTAAAAACTATGTCGAGATGATTAAAACTTTACTCCAGAGCTCTTTTGCTCATACTTCTCTTATTAAACCAAGACTTTAATCGATATATGGAAAACTATCATGCTAAGCTTTGCTTAGAGGTACATAAACTAACCTTGGTTACCACTAAACACACATAATCATATAACAAGACATATATCCATAATTCACATACATAAGATCTCATAATTCATGTCTCATTATAAGAATAAATCATTAACTCACTCATGTATGAACTAACCATGCTTACCTTTGGTAGGTTGCTAAACTCATGATCATAGCATATACACATGCAATTTAATCATTTACATATGTCATCAAATCAAATATCTTAGAATTATCATCATATTCCATTTACATGTCATTATTACATTATCATTGCCATTTATCATTTAATAGTCTCATTTGGTTCATTTACTCAAGGGCACTTATCATTCAATCATTACATTTAATTTTGTTAATTGCCTAATGTAACATAGACCCAATAGACTAAATAATGCCTTCCTACTATGACAGATGGTCTTATGTGGCCATACCCACAAGCACATATAACACGATGATCGATGATTTTACGTGTCCATGCCCATAATAATTGTACAATGTCCTCCACATAGACTTAGTGGCTATACCCATAATAAGATATGTACATTAATCACCAATCTTACATGGTTGTACCCACTCATATATACAATTGTATAGTGATCGATGAACTTACACAAGTGTGCCTGCCATATAGGGTTGCCTAATCAAAGGCCAAATCAAGAGAATTGCTATACTGCTAAGACCCTAGTAGGCATGCCAACTTATCCAAATTATATATAATCCTAAGAGTACATAGGCTTATTATCCACTAATCTCATTTTACATGCCAATCATTCATTTAAGCATGACATATTTATATCATGTATAACTAAGTTACACAAAGATCATGTATACTCTTACTTGTTCAATTCACATTCACTTCCACTTATATATCATGTTCACCTTCAGTCACAAATCACACTGATGGCTTATATAGTCCATAGCTAAATCATACTTGATGGTATGTCCTAATTTGTAACAGCCCAAAAATCTTGACTTATGAATAGTATTTCCTGAGAAGAATAGTATTTTTCAAAACAGGTCACACCAATCTTACTAAATGGAAGTATAGTCATAATATTCTTTTGGGAAAATTTTAGAGTAAATCTACAGTCATTTATATGGTTAAAAATGATAGCTAAGATTTCACGACTGTGCCATATGAATAGTGATATAGTTTTAGCTAAATTGTAAAATATTCAATTTTTGCGTAGAAAATTCTAGGATCGATCCAACTTGATACTTAAATATTCCAAATAGTTAATTGGCATTAGAATTAGAATTTTTAAATATCGGGAGGTATTTTTACTAAAATTCAGAATCGATTAAAGTATGATTTTTAATTCAGTTTTTCTTGATTTTTGAACACAAGTTTTTAGGGGTTGATGAATCTTGATGGAATGATTTTATAGGATAATTAAAGTGTTAATTAAGAGTTATTTTGGGGTTAGAATAAATGAAAGAAAAAAGGGAAAAATGGTAGCTATTGAATTATGAGTCGATCTAATCTTAGCCTTTTATTTTTTTGACCAAAGTCAAAGTCAAATGGTCTATAAAAAAAAGTGGTTAAGGAATAAATAGTGGCTACTGAAACTCCCTTTCTTCTTCCTTGTGTGCCAACACCATGGAAGCCACTCCAAGCTCTTTTTTTCTTTCATTTTTTCAATCCACCATTAATTCCTCATATCTAAACCATTATTCCATCCCTCCATCATCCCTAGACCTCATCAAAAGTGGAAAATTGAAAAAAGATTGGAAGAATTAGAAGATTTACGGTATGGATAAATAGTACCTAAATTTTGATGTAAAGGTTTCTCTTTGGGTTTTATATTTTTCCTATGATCTTTAGGTGCCCAAGAACACTTAAATATGGTTAGATTGATTTTTAAAGGTGTGTATGATTTTTAATGATTTTCCTAAAATTATGTCTATTATGTGTATGTAGAGAAAGAAGGTGTAAGTGGAGGAAAAGGGAAATAGAAGGTTTAATCAAGGCTTAGAGGTGTATTTTGACATCTAAGTGTATTCAACTTAAATTATTTATGGCATTAGTGGGTTGGACATTATTGTGTGTGCATGTGTTATGTAATTAATGCATCTTATGCATTTGGTGAAATGGTGTTATATTGACATTATGTTCATGGTGAATAATATATGTGATTATGTGGTGATAAGATTTTGGGCATATTGGTGTCTTGAATAGGTGAGGCCGAATGCCTCTAGAGTATAAATGTGTATGTTTTGGGTTAAAAAGCCATGTATTATGTTTATGTATTTGGTAAATTAGATGATGTAAGGTATGACTATCTTTACTATGATATAGGTATGTAATGTGAGGTTTGGTATAAATACTCATATTCAATGCTTAGATGGAGATGTAATGTTATAAGAGTTGAAATGGAGTTTTATGATGATATATGGCTTAAATATAGTTATGTAGCCCTATGAAGGATTATATATGTGTATGTTATGATAGTGGCCAAACGTATGTGCATGCCACTTTAAATGGTTAAGTTAGTCATGTGAAAGTTTTATGAGATGTAATGAATGATGATATGTTATTTATTATAATTACATATGTATGCACATATTAGCCTTACATGTATAGGATGATAAAAGTAAAGTGTATTGAGATGTTCTATCAAGTTAAGTGTTATGATAGTCAATTTAATATCTCATTAACAATTGAGCATTTTTACATCTTTATGCTTAATGTATATGTTTTATTTGATGCACGTAAGTGTAAAAGAAGGGTATGGCAAAATGGTCATTAAGGTAAATAGATAATGATCTTCTAATTAAATATGATGAATGAATATTTAATGTAAGCAAAATAGCATGGAATATGATATATGACATATGGCTTGTATATGGCTAAAGTGAGTATAGTCATGTGATGAGCTTATGTTTGAGCTAGATTAATATCTATGAACTACATGAGGTCATAATCATAAATCAAAACATGAGTGGTATTTGTATACTCATGAATGTGATGATGTATGTGCATTATCATATAAATTTTAGAAACAAGGCAAGATAGATTAAAAGCTACTTATGAAGGTAAAACTTAAATTATAATAGTAATGCCCCATATGATTAGATAACCTAGATTGGATAGGTTAACCGGTCAACTAGGGAGGTATAACACCTGCTAGGGTACCTATGGATACTTAATTTGGCCTTCAAGCAATATTTGGCCTTAGGGCAATATTATGCCTTTAGGCAATCATATTTGGCCTTTGGGTAATCATATTTGGCCTACAAGCAACTATATGTTACCTTCGAGTAACATTTGGCCTTTAAGCAACATTTAGCCTCTAGGCACCATTTATCCCATGATCTAATTTTGATATGTTGTCTTTTAGTATAGGCATAATATGATTAATTTAATTTGAAGGTTAGAATGGTGGATAATAAATAGAATTTACACATATGTGAAATAGTGAGCTTATTGAAGATGTTATGAATAAGTAACTATGTATGAATAGTTTACTATGTTGATTATGAAATCATGATCATGTATGAATAATCCTTTTAAGTTATTAAGTATGAGTGCTTTAATGCTTATATATGCATGTAATGGGATATGCATGATCACATTAGGAGATAAATAATATATAACTGCTGATTTTTCATGATATGCATATGTGTATACATAAGTTAAATTGAATATACCACTAAACATTTGCTTATTGCAAAATTTTATTTTACAATGCGTAGGTTAAAGAAAGTTGATTAAAGTCAAAGCCTCAATATCAGAAGACTAATCAAGAGAAGAACTCTTTCGGTACTTTAATTTTCTAGTATAATAATGCAATGTAATAGTAAGGGCACCCTTGTGTAATTGAGGGATTGGGCTTAATCTATGTTGTAAAAGTATTTTGTAACTATATTAAAAACAATATTGCAACTTTCTTTTTAAAATTGTGTAATGTTGCTTAACTGGTATGATATCTTTTCCTTCTGCATACTTTATGTATGTTGAGATTTGAACTGGCTGAGTTGGTTTGAAGAGTCAAATGGACTTGGATGATATTGTGTGATGTTATGGGATTTTAGAAGTGTTGTTTTATACAGGTTACTATTTGGGATAGTGCCTAGTACAACCATTATCCTACTAAAATTTTGGCATGAGGACCCCAATAGTAAACCTTAAAAATCAGTTTTTTTGAAAATTCATATTTTTATAACCTCGTGCATGCAAAGTATTTTTCAATCTCAAACAATAAGGTTTTAATTTATAAGGGTTTTCTATAAGTTTAGATTGGATATCAATTTGTGTGTCACTTTTTAATGGGGTTTAATGATCAGATCAAGTAAGAGGTGTCACACAATCATCTCATATGTTGTTTATAATTGTGTTCATAGCACATCAAAATTACATATTGATTATAAGCTCACATCTCAATGTTTATGCATATAAGCATACCTCATAGGTCGTAAATTTATCATTCAAAGATCCAAATTTCAAATTTCTAATTTTAGAGACATGCATATTCACATTCCAATAGAGCATTGAATATATCAATTACAATGCATATCCAAATTTCAGCATACAATAATAGCATTTCATCACATTTCTCATCAAAATAGTGATAACATAATTCACATTATTTAGGGAACAAGCCCTCAAAATACATCCTCATAGATTTAATAAATTTACGAAATTATTTGCACTTATAAAGTCCTAACTAAGAAGCTTAAAACTCTTATTAAGTCAATTTTAATAAATAATTAACCAATTAATCAAAATTTATAAAAATTATGAAATAATTCTTTCTAATTTCAAATATTTATAAACAATGTTAAAATTAATTAAAATTAATATAAAAATTATTAGACAATCATTTGGAAAAGATTAGAATTAATTCCAATAAAAAACCATTAAAAAATAGGCTTAAAACTAAACTATTAAGCATATCTGATAACCTCACGACTATGAGCTAATATTGGTCACGGCTATGAGTCCATCGACTCAAGGCACTTTCCTCAATATTAGAAAGGGGTCACAGCTATGAGTCATTACTAAGTCACGGCCATGAGTCCCACCAAATGGTCTAAATTGATAATGATTTTATGCAAAAAAAACTCATACGAATTCTATGATTTTCAATCTATAACTTTTTCAAATAATATCTAATCAATCCATAATCAAAACACAGATACTCTAGGATATTTTCATCATAAAAAATACATCAAATCATATTAAATAAACTCAAATTAAGATAAAAAAAACTTCAAATTATAGCAAAGCACATTTTTCAGCAATTCATGTGAAAACTCATCAATAAATGGCACAAATCACTCAAATAATCATGGTTTCAATTTATGCGCAATCCAAAAATGCTTAGAAATCATAGAGAATCAATCTTAGGTCTTAACAATAGATTTTTCCTTGGCCTTATGCCTTCAAGATTCAGCATTTTCCTCTTGATTCTAGAAAATCTAGCAACCAAACATAAAAACCAGTAAATTCATATCAAAAATGAGATCAAAGATGAAGAGAATGCATGATTAAGGCTTAAGAATCACTTACTTTTAGAATTACAGAAGGAAAATGAGAAGATTCTTGAATAATCTCTTGATATTAAGTAGAAAATAAAGAGGTTTGAGAGAAAATGAAATATAATTTCTCCAAATGAATTTTCTACCCAAAATCTAATTAAATTCCCCTTTTATATACCTTGTATGGATAGCTAAGATTTAATCTTAGCCTTCATGTAATAGCCCATAATTTAATAAAGTTATAATTCTCAAAGAAGGCTATTAAAAATGAAAAAATGGACTTTTAATCCTCTAACACATGCACTTTGATCTTTTAACAAATTAGAAAAATTTTAATTTTCCATTATTAAAATAATTAACATAATTAAATTTTGCTAACTATATTATAGTGTTACAAGTCACTAAATGTCACAAGAGCTTAAGACAACACTTGAAATAATGGTGCCACAGAGAGATAGTCTCAATATCTGAGTTATTAGATTAGTTTTAGATAGATTATGGATAGGGCAAAGCAAAGAAAATTATTCCTTCATATAGCTTTAATAAATAAAATAAATATTTTCAAGACAAGTATAGGAAATAACATATTATTATTAACAAAGCTAATAAACAAAATATTTTATTAAGCATTTTTTACTTGTATACCCCTTAAAGATATGGAATAAAATGAAATTTTTTCCTACTATAATTGTAACGCCCGTAAGTTAAGGCTTCGTGAATAGTACCTTCAATGCTCGAAAAGTGTGCTCAGAGTGCCAAGTGACCTTCAAAAGGCTCGAGGTAAGTCGTACTAGTCATAAAACTTTGAGGGGCTTAAAAATGTTGAAAGTGACTTAATTTAAAGATTTAGCAGAACTAATAAATTATTATAGGCCAAAATCTAGTGGGTCATAGCTTCATATGGACTTGTGCTAGGAATGCCTAAGATGTGCATGAACAGACCTAAAAATACCATACCCTAAAGATCAAAAATTCCCTTAAGTCCATTGGTGAAGGAATTTTTAAATTTTGAGGTTATTTACTACTTTTTCTTAATTTTAGGTTTTACATGTAAATCAAGGCAGTTAGTTAACTATTCTGCTGAGGGAATTTCATCATGAAATTTTATGAGCCTCTAAATAAGCCTAATTGAGGATTTTTGAAATAAAGGCAATAATTTTTAAAGGTCCAAGTGAATTTTAAAAATTTCCCGAAGTTTCTACTGAAATCGAGCATTTTTGGGGTGCTCGAGTGACACAAGTCACCACCCGAGCTAGCTCAGTCACTATAAATACTCCTCCTTACCACCTAGACATCCATATGGCATAATCCACCTACCCCTCCACCTTTCTCTCCTTTCTTCTTCTTTTCCCACTCGACGCCATCTTTTTCTTTTGTCTTTCAGTTTCATGTTTTAAGCTCTTTTATCTCTCTAATTATCATAAAAAATTACATTGATGAGTTACAAATTGTTCTTTAAAGATTTATAAGGCAATAGGCAACCATAAAATTCAAGAAAATTCAAGGAGTCCTCAAGTGTACATAAAAGGAGCTTGGGAAACCAACTTAGTGTGTGTAAGTGTTTCCTTACTTTTAATTTTATTTCCTAGGGGATTTCTTCATTCGAAGGAGGCCTATGTCTTTAGATTTTGATTTGAAGGCTTGAGGAATTTTCATTGATTTTTTCTAAGGTATTGCCATGTGTATGTAAGCCAAAGGGAAGGTGGAGTGCAACAAGGTAATTCATAAGCTTGAAGTGTAGAAAAGGCCTTACTTTTTAGAGAGTTATATGACTCTAATGCATTTGAGGCATTTTATGTTAAATTCTTGTGTGATTTAGATAGAAAACTTGTATAGAATTAGGGGTTTAAGTGGTTAACATGTGTTTAATGGTGAATTAAGCTTATATTTTTGTTATTTGTGTTTGATTTGGGTGATTTAGGTGATAGTTTGATGAAAGAAAGTGATGGAAGGATAAGGCCTTACTTTGATCGAGAGGTGTGTGTGTATAGTAGGGGTATGGTTGATTTAGGTGGAAATGTGATGGTTTTTAGTGTGTTTGATATGGTAATGTATAAATTGTACATGTGTATGGTGAAAAAGGGAAGCTTTAGTGGTGTCACTTTGAGTGGCTGAGAGGTTCCTTAGGGTGCCTTGAGTTGTAAGGCATGGGTATGGCATGGTATTATGGGACATTGAAGGGGAATTAGTATGTTAGGGATGGCATTATAGGTATATGTGGTGAATTTAATGGAAAAAAGCATGTAAGCATAGTTTCATAGTGTGGATGAGGCATGTCAAGGCTTAGTTTATATGTTAAGTGATGTGTGTTTGTATGCTGAAATGATGTTAATGTATGTGTATGCCTAGATGAATGTGAAGAAAAATATGGATATGGCCATTTGCAAGCTTTGGTCAAGAGGTATGTGAGGTAAGTTCGGCATGATAGGCATGTTATGGTATGGTATGTGTGTGTATGAATATCATGGCATTTTGAGTATGGAATGTGTCATGCAAACTTAGCATGAGATATGTAAACATGTTTGAGTAATGAGGTATGAAAATGAATAAATATTGGTAAGGCATTAAAGGTTGGAATATAGTTAAAAAGGGGACTTGAAAATGGATTTAGAAAACATAGGTAAAAATGACATAAATTTGATTAATTGGAATGGCATTTGAACCATATGTGTATGACATTTTGAGATGGCAATTTGAGTCAATTTTAGTGGCATTTTGAGATTGATAATATGGCATGATAAATGGCTTTTAATGGCAAGTGAAATGGCATGGAAAGATGCCTAGTGAGTTGAGGTTATGGACCTACAATTGTGTACATAAAATATAAAAGTGACTTATAACTATCCCAAAAAAGTGATTTATGGACTTACACACTAAAACTACTCTGAAGATGGACATAAATGGACTTAAAATAATGGCTTAAATTAGACTTAAAGTGGACTTAATTATGCCTAAGAAAGTGACCTAATGACCCGTAGTTGTCTGATAGGACAAAAAATGACATGTAACTATTCAGGTAAAATTTTGACTGCCAAAATAAATTCATAACTGTCTATTTTTCACTTCTAAATATTATAAGATGATGATCAGTAAATAAATGGAAATAAAATAAAGTCATGTGGCCTATTAGTTGGACACCCACAGATGGGTTAATAGGTCAACTTAGGGATTAGTAGCTCTTAAATGTTTGATGTTGATTTTCTAGATGTTAGGAGGTCTACAAACTAATCCCTACTATCCTTTGGAAGTGTTTGATATTGGTATGATTTTTGGATATTGGGAGGTCTACGGACTAATCCCTGCTATCCACTGAGGTTCCTTGCTATGATTTTTGGATATTGAGAGGTCTACGGACTAATCCATACTATTCATAATATGATTGGTGGTTGATTTGTTTGAGATATTAAGAGGTCTATAGATTGATCCCTACTATCTCCTGTCTGGTATTAGGAGGTTCAAGTGAACTGATCCCTGCTATCAAACTAAGTTGGTGCAATTGTCGGGGTCTTGAATATGGGCCACTATATAACTTTTTAGTTCCCTCTAGGTCCAGTATCTTTAAGTGCAGTTTATCTAGTTGGGCCTATTAAATTTAAATTGAATTAATATACATACCTGATTGATGACAATTAATTGAATGACTAAATTAATTGAAATCATCACAGTGGCAAAATTGTAATTAAATGAACTAGGAGACTGATTAATTGGAATTAGTGCCCTGTATGAAGTTAATCTCTGCATTGCATTTATAGCCTATTATTGCATTTGAGTGCCTGCATATGACATATTTTTAATGCTTTAGATTCACCACTGAGTTTTATACTCAACATACTAATGTTTTAGTGCATAGGTTGCAAAGGTAAATAGCTAGCCTCAGAGATTGTGCAGTGTAGCAACACAGACTGTGAAGGCTGCGAAGAAGTCTTTTTCTTGGTTTAGCTAGTTAGCACTCATCTAAACACTATAGGTTATAGGTTTAGCATGCTTAGAGGCTACTTGGGTCTGTATATATATTAAAAGGATAGGTGTGATGTATATAAACAAGTGGTTTATCTGAATGGCTTATTTTTATGAGTATTTGATA
>CANXYI011098104.1:0-10876 GCA_948208565.1 Hura crepitans | reverse complement strand
ATAAGAGTTAAAAGTAATTTTAGGATGCTGACCATATGAGAAGTTAGCATCCTTATTGGATTTCTTCAAGAATCAGGTAATAGGGTTACATATATGCCATGCCTGAGCCTAAGAATGAAGCAGATATGATGTGGGACTTCTTCCTAGAAGGGTTTCAAAAGAAGTTTATTATTGAGCACTATCTGGACACCAGAAGGTAGGAGTTTGTGGATCTTAAGCAAGGTTAGAGGTCTATACTAGAGTATGAGAAGGACTTTGCTATGTTGAGTAGATATGCCAAGGACATGGTATGAATAGAAGTTAATAGATGTAAGTGGTTTGAGAAAGGGCATAATGTGGAGATCAAAATGCATATAGATTTGATAAAGATTAGAGACTTTTTTATATTGGTAGTAGCTTGTCACATTGCAAAGAAGGTTTAAAAGAAGAGATGTGAGCTTTATCAGAAGAATTGATCTTATGGTCAGGGATCAGCTAGTGCAGTTTAGTTTTCTGAGAAGAGGCATAAGAGAAGTCATCTTTTAAAACATGGCCAATCATAGAAAGTAGGCTAGGGAATAAGAATAGGGCTAGTAAACAAATTCAAGTTATTAGTACTCTAATGTCTATAGCTAAGAGTCCCTTAGTAGTATAATGTTAGACTTGTCATAAAAGACATAAAGGACAGCATTGGAAGAGCAAGCTAAGAGTATACTTTAGGTGTCATTCCCCGGATCATTATTTTAGAGACTATCTAAAGAGATCTAGTGTTGGATAGGGATTTATGCTTACTTCTATCTGAGGTCAAAAAGGAGACTGAGGTGATAAGGGAGAGAAGATAGAGGGAGCTTAAAGGGCTAGATCAAAGGGTTAAGTAGAGCCTAGAGCACCTACTAAGCAGTAAGCTTTAAGGCCAAAAAGGAGGTAGATTCTCTAAATGTCATTAATTGTACCTTTCTTTCTTTGATTCTCCTATTTTAGCATTAATTGTAACACCCGACAATCAAGGTCTTATGAATAGTACCTTCTAGGCTCGAGTGATATTCCCTATAGTACGGGGCATCATTACGAGTCTACTAATAGGTGTATTGGTCATAAAACTTTGACAAGCTTGAAAATATGGAAAATAAATGAATTTAAAAATTTAATAGCACCAATAAATCATTTCGGGTTAAGAACTAGTGTATGAGGTGATAAAATGAGGTTGGGCTAGGACAGCCTCGGGATGTGCCTAGACGATCTCGAAAATATCATACCTTATACCTCAAAAATTCCAATGAGTATGATGGAGGAGGAATCATAATTTTCTAAGGTCAATAGATATTTTTTCTGAATATTTTATTCTGGTGGGTGAATAGTGCAAAAAGGTCAACTGTTGAATTTTGACTTGAAATTTTATATGGGCCCTTGTTACACTAATCGAGGATTTTTAAAACTAAAATGAGAATTTTTGGTGGCCCAAAGAATTTTCTATGAATTTCTGAAGCTAAAAGTGGCATAAAGTGAATTTTAAGCATTTGGTGGCCATGTGGGCCAATCCCATACATCCAACCCATCCAACTTAAAGGGGTTACACATGTGAACTACCTCACATGTGCAAAAGTCTTCTTCTTCACCAAAAACTACACAAAGTCGACGCCACCCCATGGTTTCCCAACTAAAATTTCTTCATTTCTCTCTTTTGTCTCCTATAAAGTTCATGAAAAATATAGGAAATTAAACATCAATCATCTCTAGGCTCTAATTCCTTAAGAAAAATTGAGAAAAAGAGCCTAAGTTGAAAGATTCATCACTTAGGTGAATAAAGACAAATTATTGAGTAAGTGGTCAAATTCCATTTTTTATTTTTGATATAGGTAGATTAAGTCATTCTAAGAATCACCATAGTTTTAGAATTTCAATTGGAGCTTTAGAGATTTTTTGAGAATTTTTCTAAGTAAAAAATGGTGTATGTTTAGGGGTGCCACATTCAAGTAAGGAGAACCAAGGCAATAAGGCTAGAAATGGTGGAGAAAAGGGTGTACTCACACCCTAAGTATGTGGAATCAGTTCAAACATACTATGTCTATGTGTATGTCACATTTGTGTGTATGGATATTGTATGGAAATGTCTAATTTTGGGTGTAGGCATGGTATTTAGGAAAAATGTCATTATAATTATGATATTGGCATTAAAATATTAGAATTCGTAGGTTGAATTGAGAAGAATTGCATGTGTAAGTAAGGATGCAATCTTTGGCTGAAATGTGTGTGCAATAGTATATAGCATGTGTGATCAAGTGTTTGATACATTATGTGTGAAAATGGTATGCAAATAAAGTGTAGAAATTACAAGTAAAAAGGTATGAAAATAGTACTTTATATACCATGAAATTGTAACCTATTTGAATAGAAAAATATGACTAAAAGCATGGTGTCATAATATACCTTATATTAGGCTTTTGGTATAAGTATAATTGTATAAAGAACTGATAAAAATGATAGTTCAATAGCATAATTGATGAAAGGCACAAAATACAAAAGTGACCAAATGAATAGTAACTTTGCGATCGTGGGAAAAGTTATGGTAACTTGTGTGATTGTGGTTATAAAATGTAACCAAATGGTAAAGTTAGAGTCAGGAATGTAAAATAATAAGAATTATAGTTTAAAATAGTTAATTAGCCCATCAGTTAGACACCCACTAGATGGGTTGACCAATTAACTAGGGAGTTAGCAGCTGCTAGGTAGTTGGTCCTTCTAGGCCTACTACTGTGTGTTATATGTGGCAGGTGCAGCCACTAAGGTTCTAACATGAACCCTACACAATAGGGTATTGCGAGGTCCACCTAGGCTGATCCCTACTACCCAATTGTCTATTTGTGGATATTAGGAGGTCTCATGGGGCTGATCCCTACTATCTACCCTTGGTGATGCTGATATGATTTACAGATATTGGGAGGTCTACGGACTGATCCTTGCTATCTGCTAGTCTAGTATTAGGAGGTCTACAGACTGATCCCTACTATCAGGTGAGGTAGGTGCAACTACTTATATCCTAAAAGTAGACCACTGCATAGGATAGTCTCGCTATCCGGTGTTTTAAAGAGTCATCTGTTTGTTATGGGCCTTTAATATAAGAAATGAGATACAGAAATAAATAAAGTAACTGAATGTAGAAATATGTAAATACTAAAGGAATAATAGAATGGGCATATGTAATGGATGTTGCATGATACATGTATGCATGCTCGGACATAATATGTTTGATTTATTCCACCATTGAGTTTCATACTCAGCGTGTTGGTGTTTCAATATGCAGGCTATAGACGGAGTGACTATCAGCACTAGACATCATCAGTGTAGCTGCCGTAGAGTCTTTTGGTACTTTTTATTTTTTCCTTTCGAGTTTTATATAGCTGCACGCATGTATATAGAGCTTTTGGGTTATAAGATGTCTATACAAATGAAACTGATAACCTAAAATGCATGTACAATTGTGTATGTTAAATGAAAATCTATTTTTGCATGATTTTGTCCTGATGGGTCTATGACCTTGTGATTTTAGTAAATGTGTATATTGTTGAAGATTTTTTGTGTTCTAGAGGACCAGAGGGTCTAGAGGGGTATGTGGTTGTAAATTGAATTTAGAAGAGTTTTTCTCTATAAGTTAATTTGGGGTTAGTTATCCAGGTAGCCATTATGCTACCCGATCTTTTACAATGGGCTGATAGGGTCAAATTAGAGTTTTAATGAACAAAGACAAGTAGTAATAAGAAGATAATTAATCAGAAATGGAGTAAGGGCATGTTTGGTCAAAGTTAGTCAAACCTAGGTAAAAGTTAAATGAAAAGCCCCTAGGGAAATTCAAAGATGGGTGACCTCAGTAAAAAGTGGCACACCTTGCCTATTTTAGGTAGCAATGGGTAGGGTGTGTTACATTAATAGATCCTAGGTCTACACACTCTTATATATACACTATATAGGCATAAGACCAGGGGTTAGCTTCAGACCTTCCTGACATAGAGATTATGGTTTGCAATCTTATAGGCCAACATGTGATAGTAAACAAGGTTTAAAAAGAGTGTCCCTTGATGATACAAGGGCATAAGTTTTTAGCTAACCTTATCAAACTGCCTTTTGATGAGTTTAATTTATTCTTAGGCATAGATTAGTCATCCAAATATCAAGTGATTGTGGATTGTAAGTAGAAAAGGCTATCTCTCAAGGTTGAAGTTGGGGCATATGTCACAATCTTGGGTGAGAGGACATCTTTCTATTCCATGTTATATCAATAGCTACAGCTAGAAAAATGTGGCGAAAGGGTTGTCAAGCTTTCTTAGCACATGTGTATGATACCAAAAATGAAGAACTAGATATGAGTATTGTACTAGTGGTATCAAAATATGTTGATGTCTTTCTTGAAAAGTCATCTTGTTTACCACTTGAATGGGAACTTGAGTTTAGTATTAAGGCTTTACCTAGAATTGCACCGGTATCTATAGCTCTATACAAGATGGCTTCTCTAGAGTTAAAAGAGTTGAAAATTCAGTTACAATAGTTGCTTGACAAGGGTTATAAAGCCAAGTGTATAACCTTAGGGAGCATTGATTTTTTTTATTAAAAAGAAGGATAGTTCTCTTTAGTTATATGTGGATTACCGATAGTTGAATACAGTGACCATCAAGAACAAGTATCCTTTACCAAGGATTAGTGATCTATTTGACTAGCTTAGAGGAGCTGTAATGTTTTTCCAAGATTGATATAAGATTTGGATATTACCAGTTAATGACTAAGGAGGTTGATATGGCTAGGATTGCTTTCAGAACATGTTATAGCTATTTTGAGTTTTTGGTAATGCCATTTGGGCTTACCAATGCTTCTGTGGCTTTTTATGGATCTCATGAATCATGTCATCTGACCATTCGTAGATTAGTTCATGGTACTTTTCCTCGATGACATTTTGTTTTGTTCAAAGAGTAAAGAAGAGCATGAGCAACATTTGAGAATAGTTCTTTAGATTTTAAAAGAGGAGAAGCTATATGCCAAGCTCAGTAAGTGCACGTTTTGGTTAAGTAAGGTGTCTTTCTTAGGATACATATCTTTTACAAAAGGTATTAGGGTTAATCCTAATAAAATTGAAGCTGTTATATAATGGAAGCCACCTAAGAACATGATAAAGATTAAAAGTTTTCTAGGTTTAGCTAGGTATTATAGACATTTTATCAAAGGGTTTTCTACCATTGTAGCACCATTGACACGTTTATTAAGGAAGGATGTCAAGTTTGTCTAGGATGATGGATGTCAAGAGAGTTTTGATAAGCTAAAGGTCATATTGAAAGAAACTTCTATCCTTACACAGTCAATAGCTAGGAAGCATTTCATGATATACTATAATACATCTCATAATGGTTTAAGGGGTGTTCGAATGCAATATGGTAAGGTTATTGCATATGTTTCGAGACAGTTGAAGCTGTATGAGAAGAACTACCCTACTCATGATCTAGACCTTATAATGATTTTTTTGCTCTAAAGATTTGGAGACACTATCTCTATAATGAAAATTGTTACATTTATATAGACCACAAGAGCTTAAAGTATCTTTCTACACAGAAAGAGATAAACTTGGGACAGAGATAATGGATGGAATTAATCAAGGATTATGATTGCCTAATTAATTACCATCCTAGGAAAGCTAATGTAGTAGCTAATGCTTTTAGGAGGAAGTTTATTTCAGCCATAAAAGCCATAAATATTAGGTTACCCCTTATGGACGATGGTGCTCTTTTGGTGGAGTTGTAAGTGAAACCCAGTATGTTGCAGCAAGTGAAGGATTCTCAAAAAAACAATCATATGTTGATGAGTGTGATGTGTTTGATCTAAAAGGGGAAGCCTAGTAAGTATAAGATCAAGAGTAATGGTTGTCTATACTACCATAATAGGATATGTGTGCTAGATGTGGAAGAGTTAAGGAAGAAGATTTTGCAGGAAGTTCATAGTGCTTCTTATACTATGCATGCTGGTAGCACTAATATGTATCAGGATTTAAAGACTTCTTTTTGGTGGTCAGGCATAAAGAGATATGTATATAAGTTTATGACTAAATGCCTTACATGTCAACATGTGAAGGCTGAGCATCAAGTTCCCTCTAGATTGCTTAATCCTATAGCAATTCCTTAGTGGAAATGGGATAAGGCCACTATGGAATTTATTGTCAGCTTACATATGACAAAAAGAATATATGATTGGATTTAGGTTGTGGTAGATTAATTGATTAAGATTGTTCATTTCATACCACTCAAGAAGGTCTGTGACACCCCTTACTAGACTTTCGAAGAAACTCAATAGGCGATGCACTTCCTACCAGGTCACTCATCATGAAATTGCTCTAGGTCTACACTCCTTAACACTTACAAAATGTTTTATAACTTTATCAGATATTGCCTAACTTCTCATGCTATCCCTTAACTATTCTTATATGAGGTATAACAGACCCAAAAAACCATTTTACAGACACGCAACATGTTTACATAAAATTGAGCTACACAATAACTACCCAAGTGATATTCTAAAATTTTTCTCACCTATAAAAGCAGTTCTAAAATCATTATTATCAAATCATCAGAAAACCACAAAAATAAATCATTTCGATAAACGACCTATTTATATACATCACACATACTCTTTATATATATATATATAGACACTAGTAGCTTTTAAGAATGCTAAACCCATAACCTATAATTCTTACTAAACATAAGAAAAAAAACACATCTATATACCCTTCACTGTCTATATTACTACACTACACAATCCCCGAGGCTAGATTGTTTACTTATGCAACCTACACAACAAAACACTGGTACACTGAGCATAAAACTTAGTGGTGAATCTAATGCATTAAAACATGTCATATGTAGGCACTTAAATGTGATAACAAGCTGTAAGTGTATAAATGCAATGTAGAGATAAAACTCATGGAAGTGACATTAATTCCACTTAATCAATCTCCTAATTCAATTAATTACAATTATGCCACTATGGTATTTTCAATTAATTTAATCATTCAGTGATTTGACATCAATTAGGTTTGTACATTAATTTAACTTAATTTAATTCAATAGGCTTAACTAGATAGACTACACTTAAAGACACTAGACTAAGAGGGAACTAAAAATTTATGCAGCGGCCTACATTTTAGACCCGATCATTGCACTAGCCTAGTCCGATAGCAGGGATCAATTCACTTGAACCTCCCAATACTAGATAAGGGATAGTAGGGATCAGTCCATAAACCTCCCAATATCCCAATTAAACTAACAACAAGTAACTATATGGATAGTAGGGATCAACCCATAGGCCTCCTAATATCTAAATAATCATTAGTAAATAACTCCAGTAGATAGCAGGGATCAGTCTGTAGACCTCCCAATATCCAAGTAATCAACATCAAACATCTCTAATGGATAGTAGTGATCAACCTATAGACCTCCCAATATCCAAATAATCATCAGCAAACAACTTATATAGATAGTAGGGATCAGTCTGTAGAGCTCCTAATATCCAAGTAATCAACATCAAACATCTCCAATGGATTGTAAGGATCAGTCCTTAAACCTCTTAATATCTAACAAATCATCAACAATTATCTAGTAGCTTTGAATCCCTAGTTGATCGGTTAACCCACCCAATAGTGTCTAACTAATAGGCCATTTGTCTTTATTTCATGTCCATTTATTTACTGATCATCATTTTATAATATTTAGAAATAAATAACAAATAATTATAAATTTATTTTGACAGTTAAAATTTGACATAGACAATTACAAGTCTTTTTTTTTGTCCGACTAGATAGTTATAGGTTTATTTTTCTAAGCTAATTTAGGTCACTTCCTTAGCCATTTTTAGGTCCACTTTATGTCTAATCTAGGTCATTTTTTAAGTCCAATTATGTCTATTTCCAGTGTATAAGTCATTAAATCATTTTTCATAAATAGTTATAAGTCATTTTCCTAAATTCGTACATAGTTACAAGCTCATAGCCTCAATTCACTAGGCATCCTTTCAAGCCAATTCACTTGCTATTAAAGGCCATTTATCATTTCATGTTATCAATCTCATAATGCCACTAAAATTGTCCTAAATTTCCATTCTAAATTGTCATACACATATAGTTCAAATGCCATTCAATTTTAAGCTAGTTTTAGGTCACTTTTGCTTATGCTTTCTAAGTCCACTTCCAAGCCATTTTAGGTACCAATTCTTAGTAACACTTCTGTACTAAACATACCATTTTACAAGCCAAATTTCCATATATGTTTTCATATGCTTCATGCCAATATTATGCCATACATTACATGTTTATGATATCATGCTAAACAAGCATACTACCCACTACAACTTGCCATACTTTCCATGCTACCCTAAGGCACACCTCTCGGCCAACAGGTGGTTAATAGCCATTTTCATGTATTTTTCCATAGATTATCATACGTACACATCCCATATCACTATGTTAGCATATATATACACATGCATACACCTCATATCATGCATACTATGCCGTTATACAACTATTACATGTCTCGGCCACATATGCCATGCTATATTACATAACCATTCCTACATTTTCTTATCAATTCTACCTACACACATTATCCACATGCCAACCATGCTAGTTTTTATCAAGTACACTATTCATACATAAATTATACATGATTCACATACTAAGGTCCTTCATGGAACCTCTTGGCCATAGCACTCATTATCCAAAACCATGCCTTTTTCTACCATACACATACACATATCATAAAATCCCATCACATACATTTTATTTATCATCACATATACTAACATTACATGCCATAACACACCATACACACACACACCCTCTCGGCTAAAATGAGGCCATACCCTTGCCATCATTTTTTCCACCAAATCATTCATTTATCATGGAATTAACATCAATGAAAGCTTAATTCACCATTAAACATACACTAACAATCAAAATTATGGATTCCATATAAGGTTTTCCACATAAATCATACATGAATTGAACATCGCATGCCTTAAATACACTAAATTCACATACCTTAACACCCTTACTCCCCTTGTTGAACCCCATTTCCCTTTACAACTACATATCCACGGACAAAGCTTAGAAAAATCACCAAAAATCCTATAAGCCTCCATTTGCAATTATATGAATATGAGAGGCCTTAAGATGATGAAATCCCCTAGGAAATGAAATAAAAAGGGAAGAAAAAAACTTGCACACAAAATTGATTCTTTAAGCTCCCTTTTATGTACACTTAGGCTACTTTGATTTTTTTTCAATTATATAGTTAACTATGGCCTTTAAAACCTTCAAAGACCAATTCCCAACTTATAAATGGAATTATTTGTGATAATTTGGTGTGGAATTAAAGTTGAAAAGCCATAAAAATAAAGGGGAGAAAGGAAGAGTGGCATCAGGTGAGAGAGAAGAAAGAATGAAGCATATGGTGGAGGGGTGAGTGGGCTTTACTAAGTGGGTGCTTAAGTGGCATAAGGGGGTATTTATAATGGGCATGGATAGTTCAGGTGGTGACACATGTCACCCAAACTTCCCGAAAACAGTCGATTTCTATTAAAATTTTAGGAAATTTTAAAAATTCACTTAGACCTTTAAAAATCATTACATTTATTTTAAAAATCCTAGATTAAGCCTTTTTAGGCCCTCATAAAATTTCATAGCCAAATTCTCTCGATAGGATAGTTTACTAACTTCCTCGATTTATGTGAAAACCTCAAAATTTAAGAAAATTAGTAAATGGCCTTGAAATTTAAAAATTCCTTCATCAATGATCTCAAGGGAATTTTTGACCTTTATGATATGGTATTTTTAGGTCCGTCTAGGCACATCCCGAGTCATTCTCAGCCTAAGTCCATTTGAGCCTATGGCCCACTAGATTTTGGCCTAAAATAATTTATTGGTTCTGCTAAATCTTTAAATTAAGTCATTTTTATCATTTTATGGCCAGTTAAAGTTTCATGACTAGTATGCCCTACCTCGATCTTTGTGAAGGTGACCCGGCACCTCAGGCATACTTTTTGAGCCTCGATGGTACTGTTCACAGAGCCTCGACTTACATCATTACACAAAATAAAGTAAAATAGAAAGGGCTATAACTGAAAAGGGAAACCAAAAGGGAAGTTGTGGCATGTGATTGAGAATTTGAGGAAAATAGAGAGAGGGTGCAATAGTTAGGGGAATAGAATTTCATGATTCAATATATGTATGGGAGGCTGTTATTGCCAAATATGGTAATTTTCTTCTTTAGTAGGATTACAACAGCACCACTTCATTGGCTGGGTAACCACGCCATAGTAAGGAACAATAAAGATATCATTGTAAGGGGTAACAAATTACTACTGCCATTGAAAACTAAGGGGGCACTTTGCTGCTGTGCACTGTAACATAGATACGGGCACTCAACAGCTCAATTATTATGGTTGCTAAGTATAGGCACCGTGTACTGCAACAATTATTATAGCTCGATATACTAGTGTTGGGGCTCGATGGCATATGTGTTACAGTGGTTAAGCAAGGACAGTGGGCATTGAATGACATCAGTCTGCAAGTGTAGGAGGAAAGCAATAGGTGCTAGTGTTACTATGATTTCGAGACAGCAAGCTTTACAAGCTAGAAGTAGGATTCTACTCCCAGTCCATGATTATAGGTACAAATCTTAATTCCCTATTAGAAATTATTTAAAAATAACTTCCTGCTAGAATTTATTTAGAAATGCATGGAATTGTTGATTTTAGGTGTGGAGGTTAGTTTATTCTTCTAGAAATGTTTTAGGATGATTTCATCAAATTAGTTTATTAGGTGGTTATTGATTTATGCATTAGATTATTAATTTTGATATGGAAG